>JBBPBX010055943.1:6747-19048 GCA_038048925.1 Garcialebias charrua
CAATAAGCTAAAGCGAGACATCTTTTTATTTATTTATTTATTTTTTAATTAAATTTATTCATTTTACATCAATAAAAAACAACGTTTAAACATACAGTGTACAATATAAAAGACATAAAATGAAAGGAGGCAGAGAGAAGAAATAATCTTATAGTATCTGCCCCTTTTTTTTCTAAAAAACAAAAAAAAAAACACAAAAGCAAACTCAATCCAAACAATTAACTAATGCAATGTTTTTCTAGTAATTGAACAAAAAACTTCATTTTTTTACTAAATAATTACTGATAGAATCGATTTAACTAAAGATTTTCATATTTAATTTTTTTTTTTTTTAATCATTTTTTTAAACACAAGCATGGACTTAGCATATGTAACATTGAATTGAAAAAGACTTCTGGACAGAAGTCGAAACGTTTTCTACAACAAATAAAGTCCAGTTGATCCTGTATTGAACACCTTTTTTGATTTCATATGTAACATCGTTTTCTAAATTGTTCCATAAATCACTTCCCTGTATCGAAACAGTCCGACCTTTCAAACTGGTCCTATACTGAGATTTTGCAAAAATCTCAGTTCCCTTAAGACCATAACAAGACCTTCTTTTGACAAAAAACTTTTGAACGTTTGGAGGCAGTAAGTTGTGTTGAGCTTTATACATAACTAATGAAATATTATAATCCACCAAATCATAAAATTTCAATAACTTAAGTTGGTTAAATAATGTATTAGATGGATGACAATAAGGTTTTCCTAAAATAATTCTCACAGCTCTTTTTTGTAAAATAAAAATAGGCTTTGTTATAGGGTTTGTTATTATGGGGCGGCCGTGGTGTAGTGGTAATGGCAGTCGACCCCTGATCGGAAGGTTGGAGGTTCGAATCCCGCATCCGCCCACCATGTGTCGTTGTGTCCCTGGGCAAGACACTTAACCCCGAGTTGCTCCCGGTAGGTCTGGATGGCGCCTTGCAAGGCAGGCTACCACTACCGGTGTATGAATGTCTGAATGAATGGGTGGATGGCTGGTATTGTAAAGCGCTTTGGGGCTCCTCACAGGGGGCTGGAAAGCGCTATATAAATAAGCTCCATTTACCATAGTTTTAAATGCCTTTCCCCAAACTTCAACACAATAAATTAAATATGGAACAAAAATGGTATTATATAACAATTGCAAAGCTGTCTCATTCAAAAAATCTTTAACTTTATACAGGACCGCAGTAGATCTGGCTAACTTAATTTTTACCGAAGTGATGTGCTGTTTCCACAACAGTTTGTCATCAATTATCACACCCAAAAACTTCACCTCATTAACTCTCTTGACTTCCACACCATCAATTTTTAGAAAAAAATCCATATTCTTTTTTGTATTACTAAATAGCATGCAATTGGTTTTTCCAAGATTCAGTGATAGCTTGTTTAATTTAAACCAGGTTTGTATTTTTGCAAATTCCATTGTTATCAACGCAGTCATTTGTTCAAGGTCACTACCAAAATAAAAGAAGGTAGTATCATCAGCAAACAATATACAATTTAGCAGTTCAGACACCTTCACTAAATCATTTACATATAAAATAAACAACTTTGGTCCGAGTATCGAGCCCTGCGGGACTCCACATGTAATTGGACAGAAATCAGATTTTGTATCGTCAACATACACAAATTGCTTTCTGTCCGTCAAATAACTTTGTATCCACTGCAGAGCTCGCCCTCTAATACCATACCTGTTTAGTTTATTGACAAGAATAGTATGGTCAATAGTGTCAAACGCTTTTCTTAAGTCAACAAATAAACTTATGCAGTGTTGTTTTTGATCTATGGCTGTGGTGATTTTTTCTGTTAATTCCATAAGTGCCATTGATGTGGAATTTTTTGCTCTGAATCCATATTGGCTTGCACTCAGGATGTCGTGTTTTTCAAGAAATTTATCCAATTTGTTTACAAATACTTTTTCAAGAATTTTAGAGAATTGTGGTAACAGTGAAATGGGTCTATAATTGTCAAAAACACCTTTATCACCGTTTTTAAAAATAGGGATCACTTTAGCAATTTTCATATTATCAGGAAATATGCCCTCTGAAAGAGACAAGTTACATATGTAAGTAAATGGTTCAATGACCTGATGTATTATATTTTTTACAACCACCATATCCATATCAACCCAATCCCTAGATCTCTTGTCTGCAAATTTTTCAACTATCAAAATTATTTCCTTATTGTCAATTTCTTGTAAAATCATAGTATCTCCACAGTCTTCAATCAAATAGTTCACATTTCCATCAACACTTGGGATTTCATTTGCAAGATTTGGCCCTATATTCACAAAATGGGTATTAAATTCATTTACAATTTCATTTTCATCTTGCGTTTCTTCATTGTCTTTCATGAAAAACTGTGATAAGCTCATTTTTGGGATTTTTCAAAACACTGTTCAAAACTCTCCAGGTTCCCTTCATATCACCATTTGTTTTATGTAATAAATCACTATAAAATTCTCTCTTTTGTCTTTTTATAATTCCTGTTAATTTGTTCTTGTATTTTTTATATTTAAGCTCCGCCTCGGGAGTTCTGCATTTCAAGAAACAAGAATACAGATAGTTTTTTTTCTTGCATGCATTTCTTAAACCTGTTGTCATCCATGGTTGATCAATGGAACGTACTCTCATATTGTGTTTTTGCACACAATTTTTTTTGTACAAGACATCCAAGATATTCATAAACTCATCATAAGATTTGTTTACATCAGTCACGTAAACATCATTCCAGTTTTGTTTGCTTAGGTCATCTTTTAATTTATCTAATGCCTTTTGTGACGTATTTATTACTATATTTCTTGTTTTTTTTTTAGTTTTTTTTTTAGTTGTCTGTGTAATGCTATTTTCTATATTATAAATTGTGAAAATTGGTAAATGATCACTCAAATCGGCAATCAAAATACCACTTTTTATATTCTCATTTGTTAAGTTTGTGAAAATATTATCAATTATTGTGGAGCTATGTGTTGTTATTCTGGTTGGATTTGATATCAATGGAAATAAATTTAAACTGTACATTGCATGTGTGAATGCGTTAATATTGTTTGAATCAGTCTGATTTCCCAGGTCAATGTTGAAGTCACCACACAAGAAAATTGTTTTGTTTCTGCTCTTTTCTAATAACTCCAGGATTTTATCAGAGAACAACTCCATATTTGATCCAGGAGATCGATATGCACAGCTTATTATGATGTTTTTGTCTTTTCTATTTACTATTTCTATTGTTATCATTTCCATTGAATTGTCTACCACTATGGACATGTCACTAATTAATTTACATTTTATTTCACTATTAATGAATAGAGCAACTCCTCCACCTTTTTTCTTTTTATTTCTGTTCATATGATAAAGGTCATATCCTTCTATGTAAGCATTGTTTATGTTTTCATCATTTAGCCATGTTTCGGATAATGCTATTATTGTAAACTTTTTGTTTAATTGCTTCAGAAAATCTGTTATCTTTGATAGATTTGCATTTATACTTCTGCAATTGAAATGGATTATGGAGAGACCACCATCTGAAACCTTAATTGCGTTAAACTGTTCGTCATTATAGTATTTACTTTCTCTTGTAACAGGAAGTAAATTGTTTACAATTTCATCTTCAATATTATATATTTTGAATTCTGATTCTTCGCCCATCATTGTCATTTAAAGTATTCGACCATCGGATTTTTTGTTATATGAATGTTGTTGAGAATTTCACTATGTAGATACTGTTCTTATAAAGGTTCTAAGTTCTTCCAAACTTCTCAAGTCATTCAATTATCTTATTATTTCAGGTAGTGAGCCGTCCTGTTTTTTAATCCATATTTTACCGTTTTTCGTCCACGTAGTTGCTATTTTATTCTGTTTTTTTAACATTCTTGCTTCTCGTGCAATCATTCCGTTCTTTCTTGTTAAATGTTCGTTTATATAAACTTTCGTTCCCTTTAATTTTTTTGCTTGCATAATTATGTTGTTTCTTTTTTTTCTATTGTTGAACCTTACTACTATTACCAGCTTAGATTGTTTAATTTTACTATGAAGGGTGTGGCATAAAGCAATGTCATCATGACCAACATCAAAGTCTTTTTCCTGTAGGAAAGATACCACTTGGTCTTCAAGTGTCTTCTGCTCTTGAGGCGATGAATCTTCTGTTATCCCCTCATTTTTGGTGACTTTGGTATATGATCGATTTTTTATTTCCAATCCAGTAATTATTAAATTTTCTTGTCTTGAATTTTGTTCTAATTCATCGATCCTTAACTCCAATTCCATTATTTTTTGTCCTTCAAAGTTATTTGGGATTTTAATTGATTAATCTCATCAAACAAGCCCATAAGTTGCTTTTGTTGAGATGTTATTTTCACAAGTTCAGAACTCATGAAGTTTAACGATCTCTTAATTTCTTCAACATCATCAGAGTTTTGCTCACTCAGAGCTTGTTTGTCCCTTTTGGTTTTATTTGCCATCTTCACTAAGAGCCGACTCCTTATGTCAATTTTCCACAAAACCACATCAAACCACTGAACGTCAGCGTGACTGCGTTTACAAACTGAAGGAGTGCGGACTCTGAGGGGACGCTGACCTGACGGGGAGCGGGTCCTGCAGGGGGTCCGTGACCTCCTGAAGGGGGTCCGTGACCTCCTGGGGTCTCTGGCTCCAGGGGACGTCCCTGCTGGCGTCCCCGTCCAGCTGGAAGCTGCTGCGACTTCTCTGCAGCGCCGAGACGGGATCAGCTGGAGTCCTGCGAACACGAGAAGTTTAATTCATTTACAATCAAAGAAGTCAGAAGAGCCCAAACCATCAGCCTCCACCACCGTGCTGACAGCTGGGAGGAGCTGTCTGCTACAGTGCATTCTGGGTAAACATCTGTCCTCCGCTCTGGTTCTGGTCCAGAAGTCTGGTGGTTGCCTTAGAGGAAACTACAAACCTAAGTCGAGCTGCCACGCTGGTTTTAGAGAGGAGAGGTCATGACCTTTGACCTGCGGACTGTAGAGCCACTGCACGGTCTGACCTTCGGGGTGAAAACTGTCAGCTGCGTTAAATGTTTTTCACTTGTGAATCATCTTTCTCTCTGTGGAACGATGGTCTCCATGTGACCTTTGACCCTTCCTAGATTGATGGACAGCTGCATCTCTGAGCTCACTGCTGATGTCTTTCCACCCTGGAGTTGTGTTAACTCCGAACCTGCTGCTCCTCTGATCAGCTACGCATTGTTTTCTAACTGATGAACACTTTTAATTTGAAAATCTCGTCTTGTTTTCTAACTGATGAACACTTTTAATTTGAAAATCTCGTCTTGTGTTCTAACTGATAAACAGTTTTAATTTGAAAATCTCGTCTTGTTTTCTAACTGATGAACAGTTTTAATTTGAAAATCTTGTCTTGTTTTCTAACTGATGAACAGTTTTAATTTGAAAATCTTGTCTTGTTTTCTAACTGATGAACACTTTTAATTTGAAAATCTCGTCTTGTTTTCTAACTGATAAACAGTTTTAATTTGAAAATCTCGTCTTGTTTTCTAACTGATGAACACTTTTAATTTGAAAATCTTGTCTTGTTTTCTAACTGATAAACAGTTTTAATTTGAAAATCTCGTCTTGTTTTCTAACTGATGAACACTTTTAATTTGAAAATCTCGTCTGGTTTTCTAACTGATGAACACTTTTAATTTGAAAATCTCGTCTGGTTGAAAACTGATGAACACTTTTAATTTGAAAATCTCGTCTTGTTTTCTAACTGATGAACACTTTTAATTTGAAAATCTCATCTCGTTTTCTAACTGACAGTTTTAATTTGAAAATCTCGTCTTCTTTTCTAACCGATTAACATTTTAATATGAAAATCTCGTCTTGTTTTCTAACTGATGAACAGTTTTAATTTGAAAATCTCATCTTGTTTTCTAACTGATAAACAGTTTTAATTTGAAAATCTCGTCTTGTTTTCTAACTGATGAACAGTTTTAATTTGAAAATCTCGTCAAGAGCAGAACTTTTAAAGGAGACCACATATAGGTATTTAAAATTTTTATGTTATGTCTGTGTGCTATCTTGACAATATTAATTCATTTTAATACACAAAATAATTCTTAGATAATTAATTATACCCTTTTTAATTCTGCCATTTTTAACTTTCGTTTTGAACGACCGGTTTCTTGAAGTCCACGCCCTTCAACGATCTGTTTACGCCCTCTGCAACAGCCAGTATCTGTAATGTGTTGTTGTTTTAAAATTAGCTCTTTTTTTATTACTCATTTGACTTACTGTTAGTGTTAGCTTAAGATAACTTACCGAAACCCGTCTGAGCGCGCCGCAATTTGCTGCTCCTTTTAGCATTAGACCACCCGAATCCGAAGCTAATGTTAGCTTGTTCCTCTTCCGGTGTTCGCCAGCTCCGCTCGTTGCACGCGGAGATTTTGGGAGTTATCGCTGTTCCAGTCAAGACAACACAAAGTTCACCAAGTGTCTCCCGTAAATTAATCTGTAAGGAGAAGGTCCTCGCTGCTGCGAGGCTGCTGCGAGGCTGAAATGAGGCTGTACAGTTGAAGCTCCGCTCCATCGCGCCAGAAGAGGGTCCCGTCGCAACCGGTCCCTACGCCGGGGGTCCGCTCGTTTAATTTTTGCCGGCTGCGCGTTGGGAGCGATCGCAAATACACTAAAAATTGAACTAAAACATAAAAATAACAATTATACTTTATTTATAAAGCCATTTAAAAAAAACACAGCTGCAACAAAGTGCTGTACACATGAAATTAAGAACATATAAACAAAAGATGAGATGAAATCATGAAAAACAACAGTCATGTGTTTAATACAGAAGTGGGTTGAGCCTAACCAGGGGTTGCTAGGTGAGGGGCTGGACTCAGGTTTGAGGTGATTGGCTACGGCTTGTGACGTCAATAACTGCAGGAAGTGTGAATCCAGGTGTATTTATCAAAAATAAATAAATCTACTTAGAGTAAATAAACCACTGGGTGCATTTTTTTGGCACAAGGACTGTTTTTTTATGAAGTAAATACCCAAAGTTGAGTAAAAAAAACATTAAAAAGTGAATTTTGCATCTGTGGTCCCCTTTAAATGAAATCCGGTTCTTTTACCCGGGTTTCGTGGACTCGCCGCCTCCTCTGTAGCTCATCGTCCTGCAGGTTTTCGCCTCCTTCGTGCTCCTCTCCAACATATTTCTGAGGTCTTCGGCTCCGCAGGGGGAACTTCGGCCTTTATCGGCCATCTGATTCTGAAACAACCAACCGTTAACAAGGCGAACATCGGCTCACGTAGATGAATTAACTTCGGCTGTTTTGGGTTAAACACCTGCAGGTGAGGAGCTTTGCCGTGCGAGACGCTGCCGCTCTTCACGCCGCGTTCCCGGCGCTCGAACCTGCTGACCTTCTCCAACACCGACAGGCTCCGGACAGGCCCGCGGGCGCCGTCGCTGTGACCGCCGTTGTCGTGGTTACCGCTGGAGAAAACGCCGTCGGGGCTGGCGGAACGCTGGACCTCGTGCAGGGCGTTCTCCAGGCGGGTCAGCGGATGCTCGCCGTCTTTGTCAGGGTCTCCGTGGCCCCAGGGGTCACCGAGGTGACGAAAACACGGGGGCAGGACGGAAGTGGGAGGAGCCAGAAGCTGCGGCGGAGAAGGTGAGGCGCGGGCGGGCCGCACTTGTCCCTGGGGGAGTCGGGAGGAAGCTGCTGGTTCTAGATGAACGCCGGACTGGTCTCTGGACCTGACGGGAAGAAAATGACCAGATGTTTGAATTCAGCTGAAACGAGTCAAAGCAGCCAAAAACCTTTTGGTAAAGTCAAAACAAGCCGAAGAAAATCAGAAACAATAAAATCTAAAAGCTAAAACCAGAAAACCACAGCAGTAGCCCAAAATGAACTAAAACATAGCTGAATGTTAATACTGTATAAGCAAAACTGTATGCTAAAATTAGCTAGTTACCTGCTACATTGCAACAAAACCTTAGCTAATAGCTACATGTAGCAAAACAATAGCTAAAAGATTAAATCAGTTAAACCGTAGCTAAAAGCTAAAATAAGCTAAACAGTAATAATAACCAAATACTGTACTGTACAGGCAAAATCAAAGTCAAAAGCAAATATAAACAAAACTTTAGCTAAAATTAAAGAAAATAAAAACATCCAAGGCTTTAAAGCTCCCCTGACATCATCTTTGAACTTTCCATAAAATGGCACAACATATATATATATTTTAAGATTGAACTATGATCGTTTTTGCTAAAACAATGTTAAATGAATGAAAATTCCTCTCAAAAATAGTTTAAAATTAGCGCCGTTTTTTTACACGGTAAATCCGGGTTTTTCCGGTCACGTGACTGTGACGTCACATCCAGACTCTGCTCCAACGCGCACATTGAAAACAATGGAGAAAGATACAAACGCATCCGTCGAATTTAGCCATTTAAAACTTTAGATTTTAGCGATTTTTCTTCAGTGAAGCCAAAGTTATTTCGAGTGATCTACAAGAAACATCAGGTTATAATTTTTTTTCTGCTGCTGCTGTTTTAACGAAGTTTCACATTCATGAAGTGAGCAGCAGGTGTCAGCAACGCTATCGTGATAACTGTTTTACAGAGGACTGAAACGGTAATACAGTATTAATTTATCTGATAATCATTCAACATTAATTTATAGTCTAAAAACATGAGTCCTTTTTAAATTATCTGGTTTATTTTAGAAGTTTATTCAAACATACGTTCTGAAAAACACCCTTCATTCTGTTGTACATTGCTGGTTTACTTTTTTTTCTAAACATGTCACCATAAAACATTTTTTAGTTTGCTATTTTTTTTAAATCATATAAATACTTTATTATTGGTATATATATAACAAAGCCCCGCTTTTCTGTTTAAGGTGTTGGATGATGTGATCAAATCTCCCTACACGTCATCTGAATCCGCTGACACGTCTCTTTGTTCAACTCTTCTTGCCCATGGAGAACTAAAACAACAGAAACGATGAGGGAGAACACGACCCTGATGTTAAAGTGAAAACAAGCTAATTCAAACTATGAGAATAAACATTTTGTGATGCTTCATTTGAGTGTTGTCTTTTTTAAGGCTACAAACTAAAAAATGTTTTATGGTGACATGTTTAGAAAAAAAAGTAAACCAGCATCCTTTTGACTTGTGCAGTTTTTATTAAAATTGTTAAAGGTTTGTTTTTGATGAAATCTTATTGAATCTGCATGTGGTGCCAAAATTAATGCTTGTATATTTTTAACTAGTTTTATTTGTGTATTTTTATCCATCAAGATTTTTTTATTTTGTTGTAAATTTACATTTATTTAAAACAAAAACAATTTTAGATGCATCTTTATGAATCCGTTTGATTTCATCGGTCCTGTTTGGTCCAAAAAATGCAGCTGAGGTGTCTTGACTGGAGACCTGTCCAGGTGTCTCTGTGATGGACTGGAGACCTGTCCAGGTGTCTCTGTGATGGACTGGAGACCTGTCCAGGTGTCTCTGTGATGGACTGGAGACCTGTCCAGGTGTCTCTGTGATGGACTGGAGACCTGTCCAGGTGTCTCTGTGATGGACTGGAGACCTGTCCAGGTGTCTCTGTGATGGACTGGAGACCTGTCCAGGTGTCTCTGTGATGGACTGGAGACCTGTCCAGGTGTCTCTGTGATGGACTGGAGACCTGTCCAGGTGTCCCTGTGATGGACTGGAGACCTGGAAACCTGAAAACACAAACTGATATTTTTATTAAAACAGCTGAAAACAAACACAGCTGTCCGCGGGTGACTGGCGCCGACCGGAGCCAATCGGATGATGCGTCACGGACACGGGAGGAGACGTGATCAGGAAGTAAACATCCCTCCTAACAGTATTTGATATACATTTATTTATATTTATTTATATCAAATACTGTACTGTCAAAATAACATATATTGATAAAATAGCTGATCATCAAGGAATCAAGGAATCAAGGAGTTTTATTAACATTGTATCAATTTTCACCGATTACAACGTAAATATGTAGTTGCAGGCATCCAGAGAGAAATGAGTGAGTGCAAAAGCTGCAGCAAAACAAAGTACATTACATGTTTTATCAACACACGATATGTTTTATCAACACACGACATGTTTATTCAACACGTTGATATACTCTTAGCGCGGCCAGGCCCAATCTGTCTCCAGATGAAGGTCAAAAGCAGGAAAACAGGCAGAAACACTGGGATTCACAGCATTGATATTAAAAAAAGATGAATCACATTTTGTCTTCAAGACACCGCGTGATTCAGTAAAAACCATATCAGAGCACATTTAGGTACAATAACAAAGGAAATACGGCATGGCAGGGAGATTGGGTCCATGATTACTTTCAGACAAACACAAAGTTCAGCAGGTGTGCAGCTGGGTGTTATCCGAAGCCTCACAGAAATCTCTGGGGAGGGGGAGGGGAGGGGGGGGCTCTTCAACTTCTCACTCTAGGAGAATGGATTCCCACAGCCCGCTTCAAGGACATGTGCAGAAGCCAGATAATGTTTTTGTTTGTTATCCAAATAGACCACAGTGTACTTTTCCACTGCCGCCTTCAAGTCTGTGGGTGCTGTTTCATGGCCGAAAGAAATCCAAATATGTGGTTCTGCTCTGCCCCGCTTTCATGAGCTTCCACCTGTCCCTTGATCGATCCTGGGTGGCTGCAAACAAGTCCCAAAACGGACAGCAGGTGCACGGTGGTCCACCACTGCACCAATCGTGCGATTGAGCTCATAAAGCAGCTGGGATGAGGAGCCCACGACCCGGTTCAGAGAATTTTGCTGATCAGGCAGTCCCGACAGCGCTCTGATAGCCGCCGAAGCCTCCCTCAGCTTCCGATAACAAACAACTCCGGTTACGCCAAAAAACAGAGCAGTTGCTACCAATAATCCAATAATCCACAAATCCTCCACGTCTTCGACACTCAGAACGGACAGACACATGGGCTGCCACTGACCCCACGAGTCCAGCACGTATCCAGCCGCGTGTGTGTCGGAGGGACAGACAGCTTCTCCTGACACGGTCCGCCTCGTGGAAAAAATCTTATCCATTGAAGAAACAGCCCAATTGATTAATTCCATATTGGTTCGAGTGAGCGCTGAAGGGTCGCAGACGAGACGAAAAGCAAGCAGGGAGTAGGAAAAACTTAGGGAGGGAAGAGCAGAAAGATATGCGACCTGCCTTGTCGAGTGCCGGAAGAAGAGGTGTGTGTGTGTGTTTGTTTTGTGTTCATGCAGTCAAATATGGTAAATGGTAAATGGAGCTTATTTATTAGGTATATGCAGGAATAATGAAGTTAATTTCAATACCTTTTCAAGACTTTTTAAAGACCTTCCAAAATAAATTCAAGACCTTATCGTCACTTTGTTTTATTAAGCAACAAATCTTTGATTTACAAAACTGCTGTTGTTTTCAATTACTGTAAATCTGTGAATCTCAAACCTACAACAGAACTGAGATACAGTGGAAAGAAAAAAGTTCAAAAGAAGAAACTGAACCACGACTAGGTTTAAGAAAATATAGCTTAGGTTACAACAAGACTCGTAGCTATTTTAAAGTAACTTGGTTGAACAATGGCGAATAAGAAATAAACACGGTTATTCTCGGCGACAGGCCTCAGCCATTCTTGAAAATCAGGCATCTCCAACCAGGAGTCCGAAAACTTGCATTTACCCATTGTTCTCACGGTCTCGCGGCAACTTACTCAAACACACAAGCTCAACTTGGAGATAAAGCAGCCGCGCATGCGCACAAGATAGGCCTAGCCGTAAAGGCTGTTGTAACCTGACACCCTAAATTTGTGCGAAGCGGTTTCCGAATCATCCGCGGTGAGGAAAACAAATATTAGTCATACATACTTTTTGCTGTCAAATTATTTAAAGCTAGAACAGCAAAAAAAATAATACCTCATCAAATCGCTTTCAAGACTTTTTAATACTTTTCAAGACCCTTAATTTTCCCAAAATTGATTTATCAACTTTTAATAACTTTCAAGACCCTGCATATACTCTGTATATAGCGCTTTCCAGCCCCCTGTGAGGAGCCCCAAAGCGCTTTACAATACCAGCCATCCACCCATTCATTCACACATTCATACACCGGTAGTGGTAGCCTGCCTTGCAAGGCGCCATCCAGACCTACCGGGAGCAACTCGGGGTTAAGTGTCTTGCCCAGGGACACAACGACACATGGTGGGCGGACGCGGGATTCGAACCTCCAACCTTCCGATCGGGGGTCGACTGCCATTACCACTGTGCCACGGCCGCCCCATAATGTTATTCTAT
>JBBPBX010055944.1:0-13741 GCA_038048925.1 Garcialebias charrua
CTCTCACCAGAAATTCAAACTTCAGCTTATTCCATTTTCTTTGGTTTCTATCTGTCCATCGTCGAAAGACATGACAGAGCAAAGTTTGAAAGCTTATTTACTGAAGTGATGATGGAGTTACCTGTAGGGCGAAGGTCCCCAGTACCACACCACAGAAGATGAGGTTTCTGTAAATGCCTTCAAACACATTTCTCTCCCCGTGGATCTTCCTGGCATTTATCTCGTTAAAGAGCTGCATCATGACGAAGACGTTGAAAACGATGGTGTAGTGTTCGGACGGAGGCGAGTGTAGGGGGGTGTTACGGCCATTGTCGATGTCAAAGATCTCCTCACCTGAGAAACAAAGATGAAGAAAAATAATTAAAGGTCAACGATGGTCCACATGTCTCTGCACGTGTTCTGAACATATGAAGGATCAGCTGTTGAATCACCAGCGAAGAGCAGAGTGAAGATTATGATCAGCTGATACACGGCGTGGCCCAGGATGTTCTTCATCATTGTCCGGGAGATCAGGGGCTTGTTGCGGCCGTACGGTTTGCGTAGCAGCAGAGACTCCGTTGGAGGTTCAGTGGCCAGAGCCAGAGAGGCCAGAGTGTCCATGATGAGGTTGACCCAAAGCATCTGGACGGCCTTCAGAGGAGAGTCCTGCAGGAGGGGGACATCAGGCGAGACTCAAACCAAACAGAAACAGACGAGTTTTTAAATATTTGTTCTACATTTTATTGCTCATCACCTCACAGTCATGGACAAAGTCTTTCATCTAGGCCAATCTCCAACGCGCTGTATGTTTTTGCCTCAAAATGAGTGTCCATGACTGAACAAGCTTTCACAAGCAAAGAGAAAGCAGATGACATCACTATAAGAGAGAAAAGACTAATTCTGTGGCGTGGAAGTGGTTCGGCTTTCCAAGAGCCGATAACTGCAGGTTTTAGTCAGTGTGCTGCAAAATGTGACGGAGAGTCGTTCCAACAAGCCGTGGGAACATCTAACTTGTTCCACTCGACAGAATCTGCTGAGAGCCAGAAGATGAAGCTCAATAAAGTTTGAACCAATGTGTCCCAACGTTTAAAATAATAATAATAATACGTTATTTATAAAGCCCTTTAAAACAACCACAGCTGCAACAAAGTGCTGTACATAAAATCAAGAACATTTAAACACATAAAAATAAAACAGTTGTTAAAACATTAAGATCAATAAAAACAATAAAAACAGTGCAGAACAAAATCAGTCTGTGCTAAAAGCCAGTGAGTAAAAATGTGTTTTTAAAGAGTTTTAAAACTGGACAGTGAAGGAGCTTGTCTGACGGGAAGAGGGAGATCGTTCCACAGTTTTGGAGCAGCAACAGAAAAAGCTCTGTCTCCTCTGAGCCTCCGTTTGGACCTCGGCACCTCCAGAAGCAGCTGATCAGCTGATCTGAGGCACCGAGCAGGAGAGTATGGGTGAAGCAGCTCAGAGAGGTAGGATGGAGCAAGACCATTTAAACTCTTAAAAACAAATAAAAGAATCTTAAAATGAACTCTAAAATGAACAGGCAGCCAGTGGAGTGAAGCCAGAGTGGGGGTGATGTGCTCCCTCTTATGAACTCCAGTTAGAAGGCGAGCAGCAGCGTTCTGGACCAACTGGAGACGTCTGAGGGAGGACTGGCTGACTCCAAGGTAAAGAGCGTTACAGTAATCCAGCCGAGAGGTGATGAAGGCATGGATTACTGTTTCCAGCTGCTGCTGTGTAAGGATGGACTTTACCTTAGCCAGCTGTCTGAGGTGATAAAAACTGGTCTTGACCACCGCTCCAATCTGGGAATCTAATTTAAAATCACTGTCCATTTTAAAACCCAAGTTAGAAACTGTTTTCTTTACATGTGGTGCCAGAGGGCCCAGATCAACAGGGCAAGGTTCACAAGAGCCACTAGGACCAAACACCATCACTTAAAGGTTCAGTATGTAATTTCTGGAACACGCTGAAACTTAGGAAAATTTTGAACAGAGACATGTTTCTGGTCCCTCCCCCTCAGAGCCATATATGGACTCTGTTACCCCTTGCTCTGCTGAAATTCAAATTCAAGCTCTGTTTTTATTGGCTGGTTACAAACTCTGTTTTTATTGGCTGGTTAACGGCGGGTCACTGTGGCTTTTTAGAAATGCTTTTAGAGAAGCAAGGGGACAATAGTTTTTTTTCAGAGATTACTTGTCTAAAATCAGTATGTCAGGAAGTAGTGACAGAGTGAAGAAATATGTTAAAATATATTGTTAGAAAAGTTACATACAGCTCCTTTAAGGTGAACATTTAATTTATTTGTACAGTTTGATTAGTTTTTCCGAGGTTTTTATATTGTTTATATCGATGTCAGAATTATATCGTTAGACAGAAATTAAGAAATATATTGTGGTAAAAGTTTTAGCCATATCGTCCAGCCCTACATACTGTGTTTTGTACAGACAGTTTTCGAGTTTTTGGGGGGGGGGGTTCAGTGTGAGGGAATAGCTTTTAGCTAGCGCACCTGTATTGCGAGCCACTAGCTTAGTGCTACACAAATACAGCGAGCGATGATGATTTTAGAGCCACGCTCTGGTCCTGCTGCAAGACGCCGTGTGTTTGTGTTGTTGAGTCAAAACGAGACCACATGTGAAGATGTGGCAGAAAAGGCCCAACGTCTTCACTCAAGTCTGATCCACACACACACACACACACACACACACACACACACACACACACACACACACACACACACACACACACACACAAACGAGCGCATGTGCGCCCCCCCATCAGAGTTCTGAGACCCAGCTTACGCCCCCGAGTCCATCCCTACATGTACAACAAAGACAGAAATCATCTTTAATGATCTGTGTCAACATGCCAGTGGCCTAACACGGAGCAAACACGCTATGATCACGGAGCCTCAGACCTGCTGGGTTCCTGGTAAATCTCAGGATTACGGCGTGTTGCCATGGTTTCAGGCTGAATCTTAGCCTAGTTGATGTTTTCTGAGCTGCAGACGAGTTCATTATCTGTCCTGCCAGTTGTGAGCGTTTTAATTAACACACAGCCTCAGGATTGTTTCTTCTTTGTTTCAGAGTTCAGTTTCAAAATAATCATCAAAGCTAATTTGCGGCGCTGTGTGCCATGCGGCCTCTTTACGGCGCAGACAGGTCAGTAAAAGTGAAAATGGAGCTCCGGTTCGTCTCGTTTTTCTGCTCATAATCTTCTGAAAGAACAACTTTTAAATAGCTCATCTCTGAATGTCTGCAGTTATTAACGTACAAAAGCTGACATGACAAACGTCGTGTTTATAATTAGCACAATTCTTCCCGCGGCGTGAAACTAAACCATCAGCGGGTTTGTTCTTTCTGATGTTTTATTAACTTGGCTCAGTTACTGTGCACAAGTTTTTATAACATTGTATATAATGTACATGTATATACAATAAATAGAAATAAATTTATATTAAAAAAAAGTACTGTAATTTCAGGACTATTGAGCTGCTGGATTCACACTCATCTGCTCACAAGACTCATGTTCAGGCTGCTGTTTAATACACTGTATTACCGTATATTATATTATTATTGTTTAGTGTATATCTTAGAAACTTGGTGTACCGTTTCTTTTCATACTTTATATTTTTTCTATATTTGTGTCTAACTGGGACCTTGAGTACAAAATTTTGTTCCAATTTTTGGCAGCACAGTGGTTAGCACTGTTGCCTCACAGCAAGAAGGTCCTGGGTTCAATCCCCAGCTGGACCTGGGGTCTTTCTGAGTGGAGTTTGCATGTTCTTCTCATGTTTGTGTGTGTTTTCTCTGGGTACTCCGGTTTCCTCCCACAGATCAAAAACATGCATGTTAGTCTGCCTCCAGGTCCAGGCCTCCATTGCTAAAAAGATCTGTGATCTCAATGGGATTTTCCTGGTTAAATAAAGGTTAATAATTATAAAAATAAGTTCCACCTCATGTACCACATGTGATGTGAATGACAAAGAACCTTGAACCTGAATATGAGTCGTACCCACTAAATTAAAACAATTTTGTACATACATAGGCCGCGCTTGTGTATAAGCCACAGGTGTCCATGTTGTAACGTGAGATATTTACACAAAGAAGAACTTTTAATTAAATATGTACCGGTAACAAACACAAATACGTACAGTAAATGTTTATTTCTGAAGAGTGCCTGTAACAAAGCTGGTAAAAAAATAAAAAATAAAAATACAGTAACCTACCAAGAAGTCATTGATCGTGATCTTTATCTTCCTCCTGCGCACTGCGCCCTTGAACTTGTGCTATCCTCTTCATCCTCTTCATCTGCCTTTCTGAGCCCGTTGGTGATGGAGGATTTTTTTGACACTGCCCCTCTGTCAGGATCCACTTGTCAGGATCCACTTGTCAGGATCCACTTGTCAGGATCCACTTGTCAGGATCCACTTGTCAGGATCCACTGGCAGACTTGAGAAAGCTTGCGGCCAGTTTTGGTAAAGATTTCTCGCCACCAGTCATCCAAGCCTCCCACGGCGCTCCAAGTGCCACATTAATGCACGATTCAAACTTATTTTGAGTGGCTGCAAATACTTCGTTGTGGGAGGGGCCCATTCTCTCCTCCCCGTTTCATTGGTCCACTGTGACCTGTTTGGTAATTATATTAGTCTGATTTTTTAAAAACCTTTATTTATACAGGTAGTCTCGTTGTCATTCTGAAGGTTTGTCAGCTGAAGGAGAAGCTTTGCTTCCACACAAACATAAAAAACCTTTAATAAAGTGATGCAGCATGGAAACATCTTCAGTTGAAGTCAAAGTTCCCATGAGTCTCTGCTCGAAGCGGCGTGAAACTGGTTAGAACTGGTCGTTTGTTTACCTGTGTGATGCAGGCGCCGGTGAACGCCACGATCACAGCCACCACGTTGACGGTCAGCTGGAACTGCAGGAACTTGGAGATGCTGTCGTAAACGTTCCTGCCCCACATGACGGCTTTAACGATGCTGGTGAAGTTATCGTCAGTGAGGATGATGTCAGAAGCTTCTTTTGCCACGTCTGTGCCGGCGATTCCCTGACAGGAAACAGAGAAATGATCGTTATTTTTTTTCATTCCTTCTTGCTCTCGGCGAAGGCGGATACTTTTCCCTCCTGCTCCTTCCCTGCTCTGCCATTTGTCCTGTGGACCTTTTTCTTTACGTCACCAGTATGTTGCTTTTTCTTGTGCTGAGGTTTTTTTATGATTTTTTTATACCTCCCTTTTCCTCGTTTTTCCTTTTCCTTATCTAAACGAAAATGGCAGCGCTTCACACGAGGCTGCAGCCTCAGCCACCTCTGTCTACCCATGTTGTTTTCTTTAGACGCTGTATTGAAATGTAATTTCGTTGTGCTTCTGTGCAATGACAATTGATTCTGATGATTCCAGAAGGAGCTCAGCGGTTAGTTATTCTGCATTTATCTGACAGCTAATGTGTGATAAATCCCATGAATGGACCCACACTTTTATATTTCTTTGAACTCTTTGACATTGAGCCTCAAGATTGACTGAGGGCTGCACAGTGCAGCAGTGGTTAGAGCCATTGTCTCAGCTACAAGGTCTTGGGTTCAACTCTCAGTTGTGTTGAGTTTACATGTTCTCCCTGTGCATGTGTGGGTTTTTTGCCAGGAACCCCGCTTCCCTCCTGCAGTCTACAGACATGCAGGTCAAGTTAAGTGGAGGTGTGGTTGACCTAATGATGGACAGATGATCTGTCCAGGACAGGTGCATCTCCATCCCTCACCTACTGGAAATGAGCGCCAGACCCTGAACAGGGGGTGGAAGATGGGTGTGTGGACACTGCATCAATAAAAAGAGCCCAACAGGTTAAAAGCTAAGCTCTTTAGAAATGTGTCAAGTATTTTGCACAGGAAGCCCTCAGCTGAGACCTACAGGGTTCACTGCAGACAAACTACATTTTTTTAATTTAACTTTTATTTCACCAGGAAAATCCCAATGACATTAAAATCCATTTTGCAAGAGAATCCTGGCCAAGACTGGCAGCAGCACCCAGAGGTTACAGAACATTGACAGCAAAAGTTAACTCCATCGTAAATAAATAAATTAAAAGATTCCTCAGTTAAAACATTTACAGATGATTCCTTCTCCAAATCAGTGAGAAGAGCCTTAAAATCTTTAGTGACAACAGCTCCTATATGAACTACAACAAGAAGACCCTCCTCCTCCTGCACAGCAGGTTAAATGAGTTACCATGGAGATCTAACCAGGTTACAAACCACCTGTTAAAACATTAATCTCAGTGTGGCCTGAGGAGGTGTGGAGCTGCCGCAGAGAAGCGGACATGTTTCTGCTTCCTGTCCCACCTCACAGCGGCGTTACACTAACGAACATGGGCAGAACAAAAAGAACGAGGGCATGTGATTAGTTCCATCACTTCGTTCTCATCAGGACCCTGGAGAGATGAGAGTCTAAACCCTCCTACCTCCAGCATACTGCAGCTACAGCGTGCAAAGCTTTAAACAAGTATTGCATTTTTACTCAGCGGTAAAACAAGCAGGAGAATCCAGCCGGAGCTTAGAGGAACAGCATGGAAGCTGTGACGTGAGCTGCTGTGTCTCTTAGAACCTCCTAAACTATTTTAAAAACCAAGAAGAGACGAGAACATGGACACCTACAATATTCAGGACGAGGGTTCACAGCAGCCAAACGTCTGTGCTGTGATGAGAGCGGGAACGTGAGGCGTCAGCAGCTGCTCACAGCCTGCAGGAGACGCTGCTGCTCATGACTTCCCTCACCAGCTAAAGGTCAGAACCACACGCCGTCAGCTGAAGAGCTCACACCCGTCTGCTCCGTGGCCTGCTGAGAGAACCGCCTCACAGCAAAAACTTCCTCTTCTAAATGCATCATCATCAACCGATCAGTTTACAAACTGCAGAGAAACTTCAGGCTTCAATCTGTGTCACTGACTCACAACTCAAAGTGTAATCAGTGTGATCTAAAGACAGTTTGTGTGATGATCTGAGCTAAATAAAGTCCTGTGGAGCAGAACACACCCAGACTTGGTGTCAATGATTTATAATTCAATTTCACAGCAGCCTCCATGAATTCATGGCGTTCAACGGCAGAGTTTGAATGGACGATGTTTCATGGCTGCGTGGTTAAAAATGTAATGTTCTGTTTGTGGTAATGAAGCAGAGAACACTGAGACAGCAGATGTGTGAAGCCGTGATGAGCGGAGGATTAAAGGAAGCAGAAGAAAAAGAAGCGGTTACCATGGCAAAGCCAACGTCGGCCTTCTTGAGGGCGGGTCCGTCGTTGGTACCGTCTCCCGTCACTGCCACCACCTGCCGGGTTTCTCCCACCGTGCTGTCGATGATGCCTGATGGAGCGGAACACAAACAGCTCAGGAAGCGTTTGATAAACAGAAGAAGGTCTTTTGACTGCACTGATGGAGCCACGAAACATCTGGCTTACAGCAGCAGAACATCAGAGGCTCTCAGGAGGAGCTCACCTTTGACCAGAGTGTGTTTGTCTGTCGGTGATGAACGGGCCAGAACACGCAGTTTGGGCCAAACCTTGTCCAGACGCTCTTGTTCCACCTAGAAATACAGAGCAGAATATTTGTGCTTCCAGTCTGATGAACATTTGTAACAACAGGACAGAGTTCCTCCAGCTGCAGGCCGACCTCGCTCCAACACTGATTAAACTTTTTCAACATGAACGAGCAGCTTTTATAATTGGACACGGAGCAATTATGTCTTTACAAAGAAGGACAGTTATAAATAGCAAATGGACCACGTTTCAGTGGAGCTTTTCATATTCAGAGCAGGAGGTTTATAAAAAACATCAGTTTGACAGGAAGTAAAAATCATACAATAAATTATGACCAGTGTCGGTTGAAGGTAAACTTTCACTTTTAATGAAACCTTTGAGAATTTTATTTCTCAACAGTAAAAAGTCTCAAAGCTAATAAATAGCCAACATTAAAATATTAATATTTTGTGAGTACGGTAGATTTAACAGAACTGGCTGATATTGACTTTTTCAAACTCCGATATGAATCTAATGTAGGATCAGAACCAGAACCAGGCCACGTACAGAGTATAATTGATAAATCACGGGTCGTATCCTAAATGGTTTAACTCAACTATCGAGTATCAGTTTTAATATTCTTTAACAGTCTGCATCTAATTCACGAGGAGTTTAACTTATGGCGCTCGTGTATCAGCTCCGTGGCTGATCACAGGTCCATTACACGGAACATCTGGACACGATTCTGGTGAGTCGACCCGGGTGTCCTGGTGGTTTTACGCTTTTGGTTGTTCATGTGGTCCAGAGGATTTTCTTGGCGCTTTAAACTTGTTTTAGTTTTTATTCTCACTCTGACCTGCAGTTAAGACTGCACATTGGTTCTGGTTCTGTGAGAGGTTCTGTGGTTTTACATTCCAGTGACTGGGTTGTAGTGTTGAACTAAACCTTGATTCATCGACCGACTGAAGAGTCAAAATACGAACATCCCTAGAACCAGCGCAGGAACAGGTTATGGGTCAGTTTCTGAACCAGAACCGGTTCTGAACATGTTGACAGAGCAGCTGTTGGTCAAAAATCTTGGCTCCAGTGTAAAATCAACAGTTCTGGTACAAGGATCCAAGGATTTCTCCTGTGACAAAAAAATAGCAGAACTAAAACTCTGAGCCTGAAGTTAAAGCAGCAGAGTTCTTTTGAGCTGGGATGAATTTAAAGTCCAACTTAGGGGTGGGCGATATGGCTCAAATATTATATCGTGATATTTCAGAGCATTCTGACGATAATGATAAATTTCGTGATGTAGCAAAAAACCCAGAAATCATAGTTATTTATCTGACAAAATTAACTTAACATGTTGCTTTGCAGTATTATATACTTTTTAAAAAACAACAAGGGGTACTGTAATTTTACTGAAATTACTTTATTTAGGAAAGTATTCAGTCTCCAAGTATAAAAATAAAAAAGATCCTTCTGTTATTGATTGAAAAAGTCTGCACAAAAGATAGATCAACAAAATCCACCACAAAAACTTAAGTACAGGTGCAGTTTCCCAAAAGAACTAAATAAAATGAAGCTTAAGATCTGTTGAGCATAAATGAAACATACAACAAAATGTATTGCCTTTCAATGAGCTATAACTTCCAGAACTTGTAGCAAGGTGATCAGCTGACCCTGAACCACGTTTCAGCTGTTCCTGCAGGAATGATCCATTTATCTGACTGATCTGTCTCTGATCACCTGCCTCTTGGTCCGTGGACCGACTGGAACTCAAGAGACAGTTGAGCTGCACGTGTTTGTACCTGCAGTTTAGAGCGGGGGAGACGCAGCACCGGCTGCTCAGAGCAGGGTGGGGGGAGGGAGACAGTTGAGCTGTCTGTGCCTGCAGTTTAGAGCTGGATGGAGAGAAGCTGAGACGCTCGTAGTTTGTTTTTAGCTTTTTAGCTAGCTAGTATTGCGCACAACTAATTAGTGTTACACCAGTACCGACAGATGGAGGGAGGTGCGCAGTTCGGTTTGGTCGTTTGAAGCGCTCGGTTGTTAAGGGGCGGTGCGCCCTGACGTATTACGTCATGAAATTAGCATATGATTATTTTTTTTGCCCTGGCAAGCTTTTTTTTTTACCAGTATTATCGTGAATGATATGATATGGCCCAGCCCTAGTCCAACTTTTATAAATGTTGTTCGGGTCAGAACCGCAGAAGGTTCCCTCAGGAACATGTAGAGGAACCTATTGATAGGACGGGCCAAAGTAAAGAGGAGCAGCGCTTCACAGTGATGATGAAACATGGATCCATCTGAGGATCAACAAACACGTTTTGGAAGAAGAGCCAACTCAAACTAGCTCCGGACCCGACACCAGAACCAGCACTTGTTGGAAATGGGTCCAAAAGAAGCGTTCAGGTGCTGGCTGCAGTGAAGTTAAAGGAGCACACTAAATAAAGTGGTGGGCGGCCGTGGCGTAGTGGTAATGGCAGTCGTCCCCCGATCAGAAGGTTGGAGGTTCGAATCCCGGTTCCTCACACCATGTGTCGTTGTGTCCCTAGACAAGACACTTAACTCCGAGTTGCTCCCGGTAGGACTGGAAGGCGCCTTGCATGGCAGTCGCCGCTACCGGTGTATGAATGTGTGTATGAATGGGTGGATGGTTGGTATTGTAAAGCGCTTTGGGGCCCCTCACAGGGGGCTGGAAAGCGCTATATAAATAAGCGCCATTTACCATTTAAAGTGTGTGAACCAACAGACCCGCCCAGTTTTCATAAGAAACCTGTTGGGTTGGAGGTGACAGCAGCTCAGCTGAAGCTCCTCTGCCGCTGGAATCCGTTGTTCTCTGAATGTAGACGTGAGGTTCTGCTTCACACACGTTAGTTTTTATTTTATGTCAGAGTTTAACGGTTACTTTATAACGAGCGTTAAAACTCGTCTCACCTCTCCCTTGTCGTTTCTGATCTGCTGGTTGAACTCCTTGCCCTCCAGACACAGGAAGTCCTCTCCAGGAAGCAGGATGCCACACTTGGTTGCGATGGAGCGGGCTGTGTTGATGTTGTCCCCAGTCACCATACGGACAGTGATTCCTGCACGCTGGCATTTAGATATAGCCTCAGGCACCTGCAGGGTTAGAAGAACATAAAACCTTGAGGGAAGGAAATACTTTTTTTTTTTTTAGCTTTAAGCCGTTTTTGAACATTAAATCCTGCAGAACAAACACTGAATGTTACAGACAGTAAATTGTACTGGCTGGTTTTATATTAATGAAGTGATTCTGAAGAAAAACTTCCTCCTTGAAGTCCACAACACATGCCAAATATGTCTGAACCTTCAGGTGTTGGAAGCTCAGCTGGATCGGTCTAGCTGCAGATGGTCTGGACCTTTAGCAGAGAGTCCATCATGCAGTTTGTAAGGAGGCATCCAGTGAGCAGGTGATGAACTCCTGCTGCTCTCATGATGTTTCCATCCTGTCAGTGATCTTTGTGCTCTGACATTAAAGCAGCAGGCAGCATCACTGATGCTTTCAGAGCTTCATTTAGAGTTCATCTGTGCCGAAAACCGGACCAGAACAGAACTCAGTTTTACATTAATGTGTTTATTTACACCCCCTTCATCAACAACACATTTTCTCATAACATTAGCAAACCTTAAGATGATTCAGGGTCTGCATAGTTTCATCATCTTTAAAGGACATGACCCACCATGTTTTCAAATTGCATCGCCATTAATATTTAGTAGTTAAATAATAAAACAGTAGCGTTTATTTAGATTGTAGAGAAATAACGCTAAATGTGTTATTTCATGTTTTTTAGCAGTTTTTAGCAGCAGCTCTGGGAAGATCTGCCCCTCTCCATATATGGGCATTGACGTCACTGAAGTTTCCGCCTTGAATGCAGGCGGAGCATCATGCATCAACAGCTTCCTTATTTCTGCCGAGTAGTTACGAATAAAACTAATAAAAACGATGTGTTGCCCAGTTCTGCTCTAATACCTCGAAGGATGGCATTAGTGTCCATTATTTTCGCAAAACCTAAAGAATTCATAATGGATTTATAAAGTGGACCAACCAGCGAAGAAGGCTCGCACCTCGACATGAGAAATCGGGAGGTTTTGCGGGTAAGACTTTTGCTCTATTTAATTTACCCGCGCGCATGACGTGAGGTCCACTCTGTGTGTGTTGCTTGCTCGCTCTGTGTGTCCGCGACAGATGCAGCGGGTTAGCGGCTTATTAAAAAGTTCTAAACTTTTTTTTAAAAAAACAGGGAGCGCTGGTCCTGAACACACAGCCCACCAGGAAATATTTAGAACCTCTGCAGCCACGAGTTTAACTGCAGTTTTAACTCTGACTCTCATAAGCCTCCATCGCGAACTCACTCGTGCCTTCTGAGTGGAGCCTGTATTTACGTCACTCCGGACTTCGGCAATCTTCGGAGGGGTTTCCGGATGTTTCCGGGACTCCATTTTTTTTTTTTTTTTTTACACTCGCCTGGCCCAAATGCAAAAATGAAAATAGACATCATATTCTATCTACTACAGTAATTGTCCAATATGGTGAATTGTTACTGTCACGGTGGGTGTTGTCCTAAACTCCAAACTCGTGTTCAGATCAAAAACAAGCTGCAGATGATGACCTGAAACTAAAAACTAATGAAACTGGACTGAAGTCTAAACGTGAAGCTGCAGGATCTTCCTGCTCTTCGTCACGAGCTCTTCTGCCACTCATAAGAGCTCAAGTTTTACTGCAACTTTAACAGCTGGAGTCTGTTTAAATGTACAGTTAATGAAAATGATAAACTTTACCTATCAGTCCGATAATTCTCAATCAGGCCATCTGGGCATTTTCTTTTTAGTAGAAACGTTTCTATCAGATGACCTGATTGAGAATTATCGGATTTGATACCTGGATTACCGAGCATGAACTTTCTTGTCTTGAACCACTTTGGCTGTGGCTGCCTGCCTGGGAGGAGTCGACGAGGGACAGGACGGCCTCCAGAAACCATCTTGGCTCCAGCAAACTGGTTGGTCCACTTAAGTTGTTTATGGCTTGGTGGGGGAACAGTGTGCTGGAACTACTCTGACTGATGAAGCCCTCTGGAGTGAGGGTGAAACGTTTCTACTAAAAAGAAACTGTCCAGATGACCTGATTGAGAATTATCGGATTTGATACCTGGATTACTGAGCATGAACTTTCTTTACCCATCAGTATTTAAAACCACTCCAGGTGGGCTGCAGAGTTTAGTGCCGTCTCCTCTCAGCTGGAAGGTCCTGGGGTTTTCAGCTGGGTCTTTCTGTGTGGAGTCTGTCTGCTAATGTTTGTTTCTCCTGGTGCTCTGGTTTTCTTCCACAGTCCAAAACTATGCATGTTACGGTGAAGACAGACTGCAGGCCTGTGACTGATGACACCACGGTGACCGGCCTCATCGGCAACACCATGAACAGCCTACACAGACGAGGTACAGCACCTGGTCGCATGCTGCACTGAAAATCTGCTACTCAACTCCAGCAGAACAGAGGAGTTCACTGCGGACTTCAGGAGGGTGCAAGGAGGCATGGATGACCCTATCCACATTATAACAGTATGGCTACAGAGGGGATATTGGGGATCCAGATCTCAGAGGACATATCCTGGACCACCAACACCTCCAGCCTGGTCAAGAAGGCTCACCATCAACTCTTCTTCCTGAAGACATTGAAGAAATGCCACCTTTTCATGCCTGTCCTGGTGAACTTTCCCCGCTGTGTGATACGAGTGTCCTGACCAGTAATGTCACTGTTTGGTACGAGAACTGCACGGTGACGGACCACAAGGCACTGCAGCAGGTGGTGAAGACAACTCAGTGCTGTGCACCGAGCTCGCAGCATTCTCAAGGACTCCTCTCACCCGGTCCATGAACTATTCGCCCGTTTGGCGTCTGGCAGGCGCTTCAAGAGCCTCTGAACCTAAACCAGCAGAGCAAGGAACAGAGCGCTCTCCTTATTGAACTGGGTCACCCGTTAACCCCGCACAATCTCTCCTCTTGATTTTAGACTACTACAGAATTCACATTGTACATACCACTGTATGCTTTTGTTTTTTGAATGTCCAGAGGACCAGATTTAGCTTTTTTAGATTTTTCTACCTGGATTATTTAGCATGCATCAGGGTATACCACTGTATGCTTTTAAATTTTACTGTACAGTATATAATTCAGCATGCACACATCCATCCATCTGGTGCATTTATAACACTTTAATCTGTGTATAGGGGGATCCGTACCCTGAAGCC
>JBBPBX010055945.1:0-22930 GCA_038048925.1 Garcialebias charrua
CTGTTGCACAATTTTTGTAGCAAATAATATAAGAGGGACAAGTTCTGACAAAGGAAAGTATATGAAATATCTGTATCGGTTATCGGCCAAATAAGTTTTAACATATCAGCATATTGGATATCGACCAAAAATCCAATATTGTGCATCCCTAGTCTGAAGGTAGAAGTAGAAGATCCAATGCTAAATGTTGTCATATAGTCCACAGGTTGGATGTGACATAGAGGAGAAAGAAATTTTTTGGATCTAGCTCTGAGGTCCTCAAAATGTCCTTCACCAAAGAACGGTTTATCAAGCCTTTCTTTCCAAGGACCAATGGCAGGGGTATGAGTGTGACGGGAGGTCAGTGCATAACAAGGCACACAGTACAAGGATTCAAAGTTCTTTATTGTCATTCGCATCACATGTGGTACATGAGGTGGAATGAAAGTGTGTACACACACACGGTCCCAGTTACATCCAACAATAGCAAAAATAGAAAGTGTAAAAAGAAACGGTAAATAAGGATCTAAGATATCAACAAAGATATATGTTACATGAATTTCCAATGGTACGCTAAAAGATCTAAAATAAACGCTAAACACTAATAGTACACTGAACAGCAGCAGCACGATTCTAATAGGTTCGGTTCGGCTATAATTTACACGCTTAATGCGAGCACTAACATAAACCAAACTAACATAAACTAGGATTTATTCAAAGCTTGCAACAAAAATAAGAAACAAGGTGCCAGAAGTGAAAAATAAATAAATCTACAGCAGCATGGTCCTATTGGCAGAGTGATCCTGATGACAGTGAGGTTATTTTAGCAACATAGTCCAGTTAACAACATGATACTGTTAGCAGTGAGGTTTCTCTTAGCAACATGGTCCCATTGGCACCATGGTACTGTTAGCGGTGTGGTTCGGTTAGCGGCGTGGTCTTGTTAGCTGCGTTAGCACGTCTTGTTAGCAGGTCTCTTCAGCAGCATGATGATAATAAGGACCGCAGCAGCTGCCTCCCAGACTGCCCTCCAGAACTGGATTCGGCAGACATAGAACATCCAAGGTTCCCCCACAGAACCAAGCCGGTCCGCCGAGTTTGGTCTGTTAACAGGTCTAGTTAGTAGGTCCCATCAACAGCCTGATGGTAACAATGACCACAGCAGCTGCCCTCCTGCCCTCCAGAACCAGGTCCTGCAGACAGAGAACAGATTTCCCCACGGATCCGAACAGGTCCGTAGAATTTGGTCCATGCAGGCAGGTGGATGATCTTGTTAGCAGCGTTAGCAGGTTTAATTAACAGATCCCATCAGCATCCTGATGGTAACAATGAGGGGAAAAGTAGGGGAAAGTAAGTATTTGATACACTGCCGATTTTGCACATTTTCCCACCTACAAAGAATGGAGAGATCTAATTTGTATCGTAGCTACATTTTCCCACCTACAAAGAATGGAGAGATCTAATTTGTATCGTAGCTACATTTCAACAGTTAAAGACAGATTCTAAATAAATAAAAAATCCAGAGAAATCACATAGTATGGTTTTTAAATAATTCATTTGCATACATGTACTGATGGTGGCAGCCAAAATAGGAACCTGTGCTACCTTTTTAGCTGTGTCATCTCCTTAAAGAGCAACTCCACACCCTGTGGATCGGTAACTCCTCCTTCCAAAATCTCCCTGAAAATGGGCGTGTTGAGAGACAAGGAGGGGTGGAGGTAGAGTTGTGCTTTTGTTCACGCCTCCACCTGCAACAACCTAAAACAAATTAAACCTCTAGCCAACAACATACACCAAGCAACAACAAAGAATAAACATGTAGATGTATTTATCTATTCCACCCATTCCATCCAAAACCAAAGGCCTAAAAAAATGAAAATGAAAAGAAAAATAAAACCGCTTGTCAGGAGTGAAATGCAGCACTTCCATATAAGGTATGCACTTCTCATCTCTGCAGGGGATTGGCTCTGCTTGAACCACCTTTGTGACATCAGAGTGTACAAGACACATCAGAGTGAACAGTCCTGACCAATATGAAAATTAAGGTGCAATAACCTCTGTTCAACCCAAAGGACTAAACACGTTTTTAGGCCAAAATATTGCCAATTAGCCGATTTACACAGATACGCACAATTATATGAAACTAAACACAGCCATAGTGCTAGATAACATTTTGAACATATTCTAGGGAGTTTATCAGCTAAAAAAAGTTAATTTTGGGTTTAGTTCCTCTTTAAAGTTCACGACAAATGTCTTTGGCAGCAGACAAGATCAGCTCTTCGCCAATAGTAAAGGATTCTTAGCTTTAGCAATGTGTTTAGCCACTAAATATAATGCGTGCGGTGTAGACACATTTAATGAAGTTGTTGCCTTCAATATTTGTGGCAAAGCAGTTTTTATGGATAACCGGTCGCCACACAGAGCATGCTCCTGGTGTGTAATTCACCTGTTGCAATAAACCTAGAATTCAATTAGAACTCTTATTTTCTCTTAAATGCAGCTGTTTTTCTGGTGACGGTTGTGGAGGCTTCTGAGTCAGAGTCAGAGAGTCTTTATTGTCATTTGCACCGCATGTGGTACATGAGATGAAAACGAGATTATGTACACGAGGTCCCAGTTACATCCAACAACAAATGAAAGAGAAAAACAGTAATAACATCGAGAACTAACTAAGAAAAACATCAACTAGTAATACACTAAGCCTAATATAGTGGGAATAAACAGCAGCACGAACATGAGTTTGTATGAGCAGATGGTCACAGATGAACACAGCAACAAGAAAACATATCAGCATCACCATGATGTGATATTTTGCAGTGTTTATTTTAATTTTATTTTTATTTTCTGCTGCCTCATCATTAGGCTATTTCCCTTTTTCGAAGAAGCTCTCCAGCGAAATTTTTTTTAATTCGTTTTTGCAAAAGTTTGAGAGCTTACTGGTGCATGAAAAAACTGCAACGGAGTCGAGCTGTAAAATTGCATGGACAGAAGTCATTGATTTTCAAAATAAAATATCTTGCATGCTAATTGCTAAAATAAATAGAAAGAAATTTTCAAAATAAAACATTTTATTTTTTCTATGCATCCTGGTACTAAATGATCCATGGCTTGGTACTAGGCTGCGTCCTGGTGGTTGGGGACCCCCTGATCTAAATTAAGTGATGAGTATTCCCAGGGAGGAGAGAGTATCAATCGGAGGAGATCTGAATGGACATATGAAGGAAACAGAGGGGACGAGGAAGTGATGGGTAGGTTTGGTGTCAAGGAAAGAAACCAGGAAGGACAGAAGGTGGATTTTGTCAAGAAAATGAAAATCGTTGTAGTCAACACAAGTTCAAAAGAGGGAGGAACATAGAGTGACCTATAAGCGTGGAGGTAGGAGTATGCAGGTAGACTACATTATGTGTAGAAGAGGAAACATGAGGGAGATTGGGGACTGTAAGGCTGTGGCAGGGGAGAGCATGGCCAGACAGCATTGGATGGTTGTGTGTAGAATGACTTGATGTTGTGAAGAAGAGAAAAATAATAAAGTCAGAGAAAAAGACAGAATGGTGGAAGCTGAGAAAAGAAGAATGTTGTGAGAAATTCAGAGCTGTTAAAGGGTCTGGGTGGTAAGAATGAGCATCCAAATGACTGGACTACTACAGCAACAGTAATTAGAGAGACAGGTAGGAACATACTTGGGGTGTCATCTGGACAGAGAATGGATGATAAGGAAATCTGGTGGTGGAATAATGAAGTGCAGAAAGCTATTCAAAGAAAGAGGTTAGCCAAGAAGAAATAATAATTATGTGTTATGTATTGTCCCCACTCTGGAGCCAGGCCCGGAGGTGGGGCACGCTGGCGAGCGCCTGGTGGCCGGGCTTTTACCCATGGAGCCCGGCCGGGCACAGCCCGAAGAGGAGACGTGGGTCCCCCTTCCCATGGGCTCACCACCTGTGGGAGGGGCCAAAGGGGTCGGGTGCAATGTGAGATGGGTGGTGGCCGAGGGCGGGGACCCTGGCGGTCTGATCCTCGGCTACAGAAGCTGGCCATTGGGACATGGAATGTCACCTCTCTGGTGGGGAAGGAGCCTGAGCTAGTGTGTGAGGTTGAGAGGTTCCGGCTAGAAATAGTCGGACTCACCTCAACGCATGGCTCTGGCTCTGGAACCAGTTTCCTTGAGAGGGGTTGGACACTCTTCCACTCTGGAGTTGCCCCTGGTGAGAGGCGCCGAGCAGGAGTGGGCATACTCGTTGACCCCCATCTTGGTGCCTGTACGTTGGGGTTCACCCCAGTGAACGAGAGGGTAGCCTCCCTTCACCTACGTGTGGGAGGACGGGCTCTGACTGTTGTTTGTACCTATGCGCCAAACGGCAGCTCAGATTACCCACCCTTTTTGGAGTCCTTGGAGGGGGTATTGGAGAGTGCGCCTCCTGGGGACTCCCTTGTTCTACTGGGGGACTTCAACGCTCACGTGGGCAATGACAGTGAGACCTGGAGGGGTGTGGTTGGGAGGAACGGCCCCCCTGATCTGAACCCGAGTGGTGTTCTGTTATTGGACTTCTGTGCTCGTCATGGATTATCCATAACGAACACCATGTTCAAGCATAAGGGTGTCCATATGTGCTCTTGGCACCAGGACACCCTAGGTCGCAGTTCGATGATCGACTTTGTTGTCGTCTCATCTGATCTGCGGCCGCATGTCTTGGACACTCGGGTGAAGAGAGGGGCGGAGCTGTCAACTGACCACTACCTGGTGGTGAGTTGGCTCCGATGGTGGGGGAGGATGCCGGTCAGACCTGGCAGACCCAAACGTATTGTGAGGGTCTGCTGGGAACGTCTGGCAGAGTCTCCCGTAAGACGGAGCTTTAACTCCCACCTCCGGGAGAGCTTTGAACACGTTCCGAGGGAGGCGGGGGACATTGAGTCCGAGTGGGCCATGTTCCGCGCCTCTATTGTCGAGGCAGCTTATCGGAGCTGTGGCCGCAAGGTTGTTGGTGCCTGTCGTGGTGGCAACCCTCGAACCCGGTGGTGGACACCGGCGGTGAGGGATGCTGTCAGGCTGAAGAAGGAGTCCTATTGGGACTTTTTGGCCTGTGGGACCCCGGAAGCAGCTGATAGGCACCAGCAGTCCAAACAGCATGCGGCTCGGGTGGTTGCTGAGGCAAAAACTCAGGCGTGGGAGGAGTTCGGAGAGGCCATGGAGAATGACTTCCGTACGGCTTCGAGGCAATTCTGGTCCACCTTCCGGCGTCTCAGGGAGGGAAAGCGGTACGCAACCAACACCATTTATGGGGGATGGCGTGCTGTTGACCTCAACTCGGGATGTTGTGAGTCGGTGGGCGGAGTACTTCGAAGACCTCCTCAATCCTACTGGCACGTCTTCCACTGAGGAAGCGGAGCCTGGGGACTTTGGGTCGGGCTCTCCAATCTCTGGTGCTGAGGTCACCGAGGTGGTTAAAAAGCTCCGCGGTGGCAGGGCTCCGGGGGTGGATGAGATTCGCCCGGAGTTCCTTAGGGCTCTGGATGTTGTGGGGTTGTGTTGGCTTACGCGACTCTGCAATATCGCGTGGACATCGGGGGCAGTTCCCTTGGATTGGCAGACTGGGGTGGTGGTTCCCCTATTCAAAAAGGGGGACCGTAGGGTGTGTTCCAACTATAGGGGGATCACACTCTTAAGCCTCCCTGGTAAGGTCTATTCAGGGGTTCTGGAGAGGAGGGTCCGTCGGATAGTCGAACCTCGGATTCAGGAGGAGCAGTGTGGTTTTCGTCCTGGTCGTGGAACACTGGACCAGCTCTATACCCTAAGCAGGGTCCTGGAGGGTGCGTGGGAGTTTGCCCAACCAGGTTACATGTGCTTTGTGGACTTGGAGAAGGCATTCGACCGTGTCCCTCGGGGGGTTCTGTGGGGGATACTCCGGGAGTATGGGGAACCAGGCCCTTTGATTTGGGCTGTTAGGTCCCTGTACAACCGGTGTCAGAGCTTGGTCCGCATTGCCGGCAATAAATCAGGCTCGTTTCCAGTGAGAGTTGGACTTCGCCAAGGTTGCCCTTTGTCACTGATTCTGTTCATAACTTTTATGGACAGAATTTCTAGGCGCAGTCAAGGTGTTGAGGGGATCCACTTTGGTGGCCTTAGAATCGTTTCTCTGATTTTTGCAGATGATATGGTCCTATTGGCTTCATCATGTTGTGATCTACAGCTTCGCTGGAGCGGTTTGCAGCCGAGTGTGATGCGGCCGGGATGATGATCAATTCCTCCAAATCCGAGGCCATGGTCTTGACCTGGAAAAGGGTAGCGTGCCCTCTCCGGGTTTAGGAGGAGGTCCTGCCCCAAGTGGAGGAGTTTAAGTATCTCGGGGTCTTGTTCACGAATGAGGGAAAACTGGAGCGTGAGATCGATAGGCGGATAGGTGCAGCGTCCGCAGTGAAGCGGGCGCTGTACCGTCTGTCGTGGTGAAGAGAGAGCTGAGTCAAAAGGCAAAGCTCTCAATTTACCGATCGATCTACGTTCCCACCCTCATCTATGGTCATGAGCTTTGGGTTGTGACCGAAAGAACGAGATCTCGGATACAAGCGGCTGAAATGAGTTTTCTCCGCAGGGTGTCTGGACTCTCCCTTAGAGATAGGGTGAGAAGCTCAGTCATCCGGGAGGGACTCGGAGTAGAGCCGCTGCTTCTCCACATCGAGAGGAGCCAGTTGAGGTGGCTCGGGCATCTGGTTAGGATGCCTCCTGGACGCCTCCCTGGTGAGGTGTTCCGGGCATGTCCCACCGGGAGGAGACCCAGAGGAAGACCCAGGACACGCTGGAGGGACTATGTTTCTCGGCTGGCCTGGGAACGCCTTGGGATTCCCCCAGAGGAGCTGCTCCAAGTGGCTGGGGAGAGGGAAGTCTGGGCCTCCCTACTTAGGCTGCTACCCCCGCGACCCGACCCCGGATAAGCGGAAGACAATGGATGGATGGATGGATGTTATGTATTGTCATCATTGTATGTTCCCGTAAAATGATGAAATTGGCTCTCTGCATTTAACTCATCCAACACCAGGTGGTGCAATGGGCAGTTACTGAAAGTGCCCGCGGAGCATTTGGGGATAGGGTGTGCTGCTCAGAGACACCACGAGATGGGCAATGACTGGGGATCAAGCGTGGAACTTTCAGGTCCCGCGTTGGCTGCCTTGCCTCTACCCCATCTCGGCTCCCTCTACCCCATCTATGATGACAGTAAGAGGACTGAAGAGAGGAGACAGGGATAGAAGGAGATGCAATTTAGAGCAAAGAGGGAAGTAGCTAAAGCAAAGCAGAAGGCTTATGATGAGTTGTATGGGAGGTTGGACACTAAAGCGAGTGAGAAGGGCTTGTACCGATTGGCAAGACTAAGGGATCAGGCTGGAAAGGATGTGCAGCAGGTTGGGAATGGTAATGTTCTGATGAGGAGACTGACGGGAAGATGGAAGGAGTACTTTGAGGAGCTAATAAATGAAGAGAATGGTAAATGGAGCTTATTTATATGGTAAATGGAGCTTATTTATATAGCGCTTTCCAGCCCCCTTTGAGGGGCCCCAAAGCGCTTTACAATACCAACCATCCACCCATTCATACACACATTCATACACCGGTAGCGGCAGACTGCCATGCAAGGCGACATCCAGTCCTACCGGGAGCAACTCAGGGTTAAGTGTCTTGCCCAGGGACACAACAACACATGGTGTGGGGAACCGGGATTCGAACCTCCAACCTTCTGATTGGGGGACGACTACCATTACCACTACGCCACGGCCGTCCTAGAATGAAAGGGAAAGAAGAGTAGAGGTCATAGAAGCTGTGAACCAGGACATGGGAAAGATTAGTGAGTGAAGTTCAGACATCTCTGAAAATACTGAAGAAGGGAAAAGCAGTAGTACATGATGACGTTTGGAAATGTCTTGGAGAGATGGCAGTGAGGTTTTTGACTCAAATATTTAATGACATATTTGAGGCTGAAAAAAATTCAAGAGCCATAGAGAGGTGTGGCAGTGCCCATTTTTAAGAACAAGGGTGGTGTACAGAGTTTAGGAACTACAAGGGAATTAAGTTGATGAGTCACACAATGAAGGTCTGGGAGAGAGTTGTGGAAGCAAGACTTAGACAAGAGGTGACTACCCACCCGGTACATGTATTTGTGAGCAACATTACGGTTTCATGCTGAGAAAGAGGACCACAGATGCTATCTTTACTTTAAGGATGTTGATGGAGAAGTACCTGTACGGAGGGGGTCAGAAAGAGCTCCATGTTGTCTTTGTGGATTTAGAAAAAGCATATGACAGGGTGCCATGGGAGGGGGTGTGGTATTGCAGGAGGACATTGGAGCGACAGAGCAGTATGTTAGACTTGTACAGGACATGTATGAGGACAGCAGGACAGTGGTGAGATGTGCTGTAGGAGCGACAGCACTTTTGCCGCCAGTCTTGAAGACAAGACTGGTGTCTTTCTCCGGTTCAGCCCCCTGGTACACTAGTGAGCTGCGCAAGATGAAGGCAACTGGCCGTGCTATTGAGAGACGTGTAAAATCATCTGGTCTCTCTGTACATAAGCAGGCATATAAAGAACATCAGAAAGCGTACGCCTATTCTCTTAAAGAAGCACGCTCCAAATATTATTCCAACATCATCAACACCTGCCCTGGAAACTCTAAACAGCTCTTCTCCACAATAACTCGTCTGCTTAATCCCATTAAACAAACTCCTGAGGACTCTGCTCAAAAATGCGACCTGTTCCTTTCATCATTTAAAAACAAAGTTGACACTATCAGATCTCAGCTCCACAACCTCCCTGTTCTTAGTGTGCCATCTACCCGTCTGCTTTCTGGGACCCTGAGCAGCTTTGATGAAGTTGTTCAGAGTGAGGTGGAGGCCATCATCAAGAAAATGAAGCCTTCATCCTGCGCCCTGGATCCCTTCCCCTTGTCTCTCATAAAATCCAATCACTCTGCAATAAGCCCACTAATCACTCAAATAATAAATCAGTCTCTACAATCTGGTCATGTTCCACTGCCTCTAAAAACTGCCATCATTAGGCCTCTTCTGAAAAAATCTAATTTGGATCCCGACATTTTTTCTAATTACCGCCCAATTTCACACCTCCCTTTTCTGTCTAAAGTGCTGGAAAAAGCAGTTGCTGCTCAGCTGCAGGACCACCTACAGCAACACTCCCTGTATGAGAAGTTCCAGTCTGGATTCAGAGCAGCTCACAGTACTGAGACTGCATTGCTGAGAGTTACCAATGATGTCCTCATGGCTGCCGACGCTGGTTCTCCCTCCATCCTTGTCCTCCTTGACCTCACTGCAGCCTTCGACACTGTGGACCATAGTATCCTCCTCCATGTCTTCATGTGGAGGTCGGTCTCTGTGAAACTGTCCTGGACTGGTTCAGATCTTTCCTCTCCAATAGGCTGGAATGTGTTAGTCTTGGCAACGCCACATCCCAGCCAGTCTGTGTCTCCTGTAGTGTCCCTCAGGGGTCAGTTCTGGGGCCCCTGCTGTTTTCCCTTAACATGCTGCCTTTAGGTCAAATTATTAATCAGTTCAACATTTCTTTTCACTGTTATGCCGACGATACACAGCTTTACATCAGGACTGGAGCATCCTCATCTTCCCCATTGTCATCTCCATCTTCACTCACTGCCCTCTCTACCTGCCTGGAGGAAATAAGGGCATGGATGAATCAGAACTTTCTTCAATTAAACTGCTCCAAGACTGAGGCCATACTGATTGGCACCCCTCACCAGGTACAAACATCTACTATAACAACAATTTCCTTTTCTGGACAAGACATCCCCCTCTCCACCTCTGTTACAAATCTTGGAATAAAAATGGACTCTCATCTTACATTTGAAAATCACATTAAGCTTCTGTTTAAAACTTGCTTCTTCCATCTTCGAAACATCTCCAGACTTCGCCCATCCCTAACTTTTTCTGATGCTGAGAAGCTCGTCCATGCTTTTGTCTCCTCCAGGCTCGACTACTGCAACTCCCTGTTTATTGGAATCCCTGGTAAATACCTTCAGAAGCTTCAATATATTCAAAACAGTGCAGCAAGGATTTTGTTGAGAGTTCGTAAATTTGAACATATTACACCCATTCTCCATAACCTTCATTGGCTTCCTGTCGCCTACAGAATTCAGTACAAAACTGCTCTCATTACACATCAATGCTTACACGGAACTTCACCAGATTATCTAAAGGACATTCTTGTTCCATATTCATCCACCCGGTCTCTGCGGTCACAGGACAGTAATCTCCTTCACATTCCGAGAACCAAATTAAGGACCATGGGAGACCGGGCTTTCAGTGTGGCTGCCCCCCGCCTGTGGAACTCTCTTCCTGACTGCCTGAGAGCTCCACAGTCACTGGTTGACTTTAAGAGCGGCTTGAAGACCTTTCTTTTTAACCGAGCATACTCTGCCTCCTCATGATTCTATCTTTGATCTTAGTTGATACTGTTATTGATTTTACTTGTTTTATCACTTGTTTTATTGACATTTAATTTTGTTGCACTTTGTAGCACTTTGAGATTTTCATTAATGAAAAGTGCGTTATAAATTAAATTCATTATTATTATTATTATTATTACTGTCTCAGCTCTTCTCGGCTCCACACAACACTGCACCAGTTAATGGTTTCTCCACTGTCTATATCCACCCCACTGAGCTCAGTTTGTGGGACCACCTTTTTTGTTCCAAGCAGGCTGCTCCGAGTCATTGTGTTGACGGATGGCTCCACAAGAAATGAGCACATTTACCGAGAGATATAAGAGATGATGGCACAGTATTTTTTTTTCATTTACCCTTTATACAGGTAGTCTCGTTGAGCCACGAGAACTCATTTTCAAGAGAGACCTGTTTAGGGAGCAGATGGTGGGGGTTAAGGACCTTGCTCCAGAGTGGGGCGAATGAGGGTGGAGGCAGGTGTAGATGTTTCACCTTTTCCACCCACATTTTGATGTTGTCTGTACCGGGAGTTGAACCTGCGACTTTCCAATCACAGGCCCATTTTCTAACCTCTGCGCCACCACTCCCCCTGTATGATTACACCTGGACTCATAAGCAGTGCTGAGATATGCTAACGAAATTCAAATCCAATTATAAGGCGATTAAGGATCACAACGGGTGGAGTGGCTCAAACACAAAAAGACCATCTATGATCTCGCCCACTCTGCATTGTCGATCAAAACAGGTCAACATCACTGTAGTGATGAATCGCCTACCCCTGAGAAGAACTGAGAACGTTGTTCTCAGTGTCTTCTTCGAGTGGAGCCGCATTTACCAATGTCAAAGCAGCAATAGGTGCAGGATTTCAAGGAATTAGGGTTAACTTAGACTCAACTGGTGTTGAGGTTCTCTTCAGGCGTGATGATTAAGATCAGGAATGAGATCAGTGGTACAGCACATGTTAAACAACTGTGAGATAAAGTTAGAGAGGCCAAACTGAGATGGTTTGGACATGTCCAGAGGAGAGACAGTGGATATATTGGTAGAAGGATGTTAGAAATGCAGCTGCCAGGAAAAAGACAAAGAGGAGATATATGGATGCAGTTAGAGAGGACATGGAGGTAGTTGGAGTGAGGACAGAGGATGCAGAGGACAGAGTGAGGTGGAGGAGATGACTCGTGGCGACTTCTGAAGACAAAAAACCCAAAAGAAGAATACTGATGTATGCACATGTCCTTTGCCTGCTATAAGATACTATGGTCTGAGTGTTTGATGTGGCTGAAATATCTGGAATTTCAGAATTTACTCAGAGAAAACTCAGGGAATTTTGTTTTCATGTAATGCTGGGAACCCTAGTTAGGTAATCTGCTGAATAAGAGCTTAAAATAAATAAAAAATACAACTAACTCAAACACATTAGCCTGCTATCCTGGACAGATTTTAAACCGAGTAAGAAGTAATTAAATAAATTCAGAAATTATGCACGTCATGACTGCGGTGCCAGTACAAAAACACTTCCTTGATGTGTATTCCTTCCTATGTTACGTTATCTCACTTTTACCCTTGTGTTGCCTTTTTTTTTTTTTTTACCTCAGCTCCAACACAAATGAAGACAGGGAGACATCTCGTCTCGAAGAGAACAAACAAGTGCAATGCATTTTGCTGTCTGACACCAGCATCGAAAAGGTAACAGCTGATGTTAATGTTTTTACCAAATTTCACTCATTTCTGATACCTTTATTTTGAAGAAAACTTAAGATGCACCTGCTTATTTTACTTCTTGAATTTCTCTGAATTTGAGCAGAGCACAGACGAGGATTCAAATGAGGAGAACAGCCAACTCAGAAGCACCCCGAAAGGCCGCAAAAAGATCCGTAAAATTATTGATGACGAGGACCTGCGTGCTGAGACTCAAGAAGCCCTCAGGGAGGAGGAGGAGAGACGCAAGCGTTTGGCAAGCAGAGAACAAAAGATGGAAGACAGGATAGAGGTAAGAGTTTATATTAGCAATGTTACAACTCACTTTTCTAAAAAGTCGTACATTGCTAGCAATTCTAAACTTCTCAGAATTAAAAAATTTGATTATCGTTATTTTCCAGATAATAGATGACGAGCAGTCTCAGTTGTGTCCCATCACGACCAAGCTGGTCCTGGATCAAGATGAAGAGACCAAGATGCCTATTGTCCAGGTGCACAGGAACCTGGTTACAAGACTGAAGCCTCACCAGGTGGACGGTCAGTCTGTGCTCTTTGAAGAGAACATTAATGAACACAGTTTGTCTCTCTTCCACAGCACGGGCTCTGAAATGGAGGTTAAATCATTTTGTGGTTACCTCATTTGGTTGTTCCTAGTTTACATGCTGCGCAGCTTATTCTAGCCTGATCTTCCTGGTAAAATGAAAATTCCTGTGGGAAACTAGAGTTTTCTTGTAATCGTCCCAATAGGTGTCCAATTTATTTGGGACTGCTGTTGTGAGTCTGTGAAGAAGGCCAACTCCTCTCCTGGATCAGGCTGTATACTGGCACACTGCATGGGACTGGGAAAGACTCTGCAGGTGAACGTTTGAGTTTCTGTATTTACTTAAAACAGTTCTTCGGAGAATAATACCAAATATGTGACCCGTTCTGGCAAAACAAATCTGCGTGAGCACAGGGTGGAGTTCAAAAACAAGGAAATATCCACTTTTGCAATAATTGAGACAACATCCAGCAATCCCAGTAACTAAAATAGCATAAAATCTACTTTTTAAGTCAATGTTTTGAAACGGGTATGGCTTCAAAAATAATCCTTTAAACTCAAATCCTTTTAATTTACTTTAATATTGACAATTTCTCTCTGCTGGTAAATCCCTTCATATAATGTCTGTGGTCATTATAAAGCATGAGTATTCCCCTTTTAATTAAAGTGCAAGATTTCCTAAAGACATTACTCCAGACCAATAAAAATGTAGAGTTTTCAAACCTGGCACCTTCATGAAACAAACAAGCTTGTTGCTAACCAGGTGATAAATTGCCACATTTCAACAAACTATATATTTTGAAGAAATTAAGATGGAGAATTTAAAATGTCAATAACATAATTTAAAAAAAAACTCAATATGACTTAATTTGCCAGCACGGATCACGTATTTTAAAATTGCTTGATAGTTGCCAAAAAACAAACAGTTCTATAAAACACTAGACCTTGTGATTAATTGGAGCAATGGCGGCCATTACCAAATCGGTCAAACATCTGCACTTGGCGTTTTGACTATAGGCCTGATTAAGGGCTGACTACCGGTGTATAAAAAATGTTTGCAATATATTATTTGAATGTATATAAATATGTGAAAATACCAAAAGCTCTGCGCTATGGATGTTAGCAACAGAAAAGGGAAAACGTCAACATGTTTCCTTTCACAAGTCAGCACATTTGATCTTATTTACCTCAGTCTGAATGTGATCTGACCAGAACTGAAGCTAATAACATAAATGTTTAAAAGTAGCCAATGAAGCTGATGTAATGGCTGTTAATTATTGAATTGGCTCGTATTCTTCTGTGGCAGATATTGCTGTGCTGTACAGGCTGAATCATTCTACAATTTAGTACAAATGATCAAATAGTACAAGCTGCTATTTTCTCTGGTTACAATTCATTTTCTGCTCGCTTTGACTGAATTCTAAAAATGTACTTTTTAAGCTTAGATATAGACTACACACTGATCCCTGCAATTAGCTGCAGCTATCAGAGCCTACATAAACATCATTTACATGTTAAAAATGTTAGTTACAAGTTCATCAACTAGTTGAAGTCGTAATTGTTTAACAAGATAAAAAGTCTTCAAATTATTAAAAGCCAGTTATCAATTATTGACCGACTTCAAGTCTAGTTTAGATCCTCATAAGTTAGGCCCAATACATTTTCCTTCTAACATCTAGTTGTTTTACATGATTGTTGTATGATAGTAACATAAATTGTGAATTATATGAAGTTATTGTAAATATATTAATAATAATTTGTGACAGATCCAGCTGGGCTTGCTGTTATTAAAACAGTTGTTGGCTGTGAGCAGTAGCCCATTTTGGACGCTGTCATATCTTCTCATGTCACAAATGTAAACAATGGGGTGGATGGGCAGAGTGCATGCATGCTAGTTGTTTTATAGAACTCTATGACAAAACAACAGTGTTTCTTTTAGTCTAACTATTTTGTTCTGTTCTACTTCCACGCTCACTGATGTTTTATTTCTCAGGTGGTAGCATTCCTTCATACAGTGCTGCTCTCATCAAAGCTGAACTTCTCAACAGCCTTGGTCGTATGTCCACTTAACACCATCCTAAACTGGGTCAGTGAGTTCAAGAAATGGCAAGCTGACATGGGCGATGATAAAGTCAAGGTAAGCAGTAAAATAATGACATGGTTTTAATAATAATAATAATAATAAATTCAATTTATACCGCACTTTTCATTAATAAAAATCTCAAAGTGCTAGTTTTGGCCTGTCCATGTGTTTTAGTTCATAAAAATGTGCTCCAGGTGACAGAGCTGGCTACAATGAAGTCTCCCACGCTGCGACTCAAAGCTGTGCTGAAGTGGCAGACAAACGGAGGTGTGCTGATAATGGGGTACGACATGTACCGCATTCTGTCCCAAGGCCATAAACTCGACACCGAAGAGCAGAAGAAATTGTTGAAGAGTGCATTAGTGGATCCAGGTTCAGAAACTTTGTAAAAATAAAAATAAAACATGCATATCAAAATACTTCCTGTCTTTTATAATTGCTTTGCTCATAGATATTTTTATTTTATTTTATTTTTCAGGTCCACACTTTGTGGTTTGTGACGAGGGGCACATCCTTCGCAATGAAGTGTCGTGGATCTCCAAAGCCATGAACACCATCAAGACCCAAAGAAGGGTGGTGCTAACTGGTACACCTCTTCAAAACAACCTTGTTGAGTGTAGGTCTTCACCACCACATCCCAACAGATATAGGATACACTTGTTCATACCCCCTTCTCATTTTTACATATTTACCCCTTTTATGATATATTGAGATTGATGCTGTAAGAAAATAATATTACATAATCTCTCTTTTTATTTGTTACTGTGAGCTCCAGCAATGCCAAGTTACTACAGATTTGTTGGTCATAGGTTTTGTAGCATGAAACCTCATTTCTTTGTAGGAACTTTAAAACGTCACATACAGTATACTCCACATAAAAACCACAAAAACAAAAGGTACATAGCAGTGACCCAACAATACAATTACACAACTGACCAAAAATACAATTACCGGTAGACAATATTTTGCTATGCATGCAAATGCTATGGCTGCAAAGCCACAATATTGTGACATACCGGGTACTTGTGGCACTGTTATGTGTAATATCTAACAATGTTCAGTCAGGTCATCTGGACAGTTTCTTTTTTTGTTGTTACGCTGAGACGTTTCGCCCTCCATCCGGAAGGAGGACGAAATGTCTCAGCACAAAAAAAAAGAAGAAAAGAAACCATCCAGATGACCTGACTGAACATTGTTGGATGGATTTTATACCTACCGTAGATTATTGAGCATAGACTTTGGTGTTATGTGTAATAGATGTTGCCAGTGCTTATCTTTGCGTATCATTTGTGTATTTTGTCTACTTTGCGTCAGCTTTTTTTGTTGGTTGTTCTCTCTTCAGTGGTCGCTGCAGTGAGTAATTCCCCTCCTCCATCTCTCTCTGTCCTCTGCATCCTCTGCCCTCACTCCAACTACTGTACCTCCATGTCCTCTCTAACTACCGGTACATCCATACATCTCCTCTGTCTTTTTTCTGGCAGCTGCATTTCTAACATCCTTCTACCTATATACCCACTGTCCCTCCTCTGGACATGTCCAAACCATCTCAGTCTGGTCTCTCTAACTTTATCTCCCAGTTGTTCAACCTGTGTTGTACCTCTGATGATTTCATTCCTAATCTTATCCATCCTTGTCACTCCTGAGGAGAACATCAACATCTTCATTTACACCACTTCCAGTTCTTTCTCCTGACTTTGTGTCCATGTTCCTGCCTCCAGACCATACAACATACTGTAGCTGGTCTAACTATTGTTTTCTAAACATTTTCTTTGATCTTTGTTGACACCTTTTTGTCACAAATCACTCCTGAAACTTTTCTCCATCCACTCCATCCTGCCTGGACTCTCTTTTTTTCACCTCTTTACCACACTCCCCATTTTCCTGGACAGTGGACCCCAAGGACTTGTAGTCCTGCACCTTTGTGACCTCTGCTCCTTGTAGCCTCACTGTTCCACCAGCCTCCCTCTCATTCACACACATGTACTGTACTCAGTCTTACTACGACTGACTTTCATTCTTGCTCTTTCTTCTTTTTTTTGAAAGGAAAGACAGAAAGTAATACTACAAAACATAACAATTATCCACAAAAAGAGCACAAGGCAAACACACCCGACCGCTGTCTGCAATCCTGCAAAGTACACAACAGAACACAGCAACAAAACACATATGCATAAAAGAGACATAACATTCATGACTTTGCAGTAGATTTCTATAAATATATATACCTATACCTACAAATATATATATATATACTTACATATACATTCATATGCAGTCACATACCCATCTACATATCTACATATGACATCTACATATACATCCCCGCATCATTTGTGTGTGGTTGTGAGCATGCATAAGTGAATAAGGCTTCTCTAATAGAACATTCAATACATAGTTCCCAGACACGCCCCCATACCGGCTTCCGCACCACATCTGAAGGCAGAGAAGGCAAAATGGCGAACTAGCAGAGCAAATTATACGGACAAAAACACGAGCTACCACAGCTTCACCAAGGAACAAGAGCAAACTGGCAGTGGTCGAGTTAAATGAGTTTGAGAAAGAAATCATGGCAGACGAATCAGACAACTTGTCACAAAGTAGTTACTCCGATATCATTAATTATTTAATTACTACAAAGAGCGCACACCGGCTTCACAGCACACCGGCTTCACAGCACAGAGCTTCACAGCTTTAAATCCAAAAAAGATGTGTAAACTGTCTCAATCATATCTAACCAGCTAAAAAAAGGTTTAACTAAAATAACACACAGCCAACACAAACAGTCCAGGCTGAACACAGACCAGAACCAGCACTTGAGTGTTACCGTGTTGGAAGTTAGCACTGGAGCGGAGAGTCCCTCCAGCTCAGGTCGGACGGCGTGGATCCGTCGCGGCCGCGGGGGCACGTCCCATGGGACCGACGCGTCGCCCGCACGACTTGGCTCCCGTCCTCCTTCTCCAACTGGGACGGTCTCCCCGCCGGTCCCGGTGGACCGTGAGGAGGCCGTTGTCCGTTAGCGAGATGCTAAGCTAACCACAGCATGCAAGACGGTGTCGCTAAATAATAAATAAAAAAAACAGCTCTAACACACAGACAGTTGTACTCTAACATTGTTCTGACATAGTTTCACAAAATGATTTATGTAGAATATTTTGTTTACCGGCCAAAAGCACGATGTCTTCTGAGCAGATCCAAGCAGAGATGGGGCGGTTGTGTTTCTCCGATGAAATAAATCCTTCACGTTTACTTTTTTTTTTGATTAAGTGAAACCTGCGCGTTGCCCAAACGTCTACCCGACTGGAACACCCACTGACACAACACGAAGTAACCATTGCAATTAATTAGAAATTAACAAAAAAAACAACGTGAAAAATGGACATCCATTACAACGCGCTCCAACTGCTGTTTAGCCTACCTGTGGGAGGGTCAAACAGGACAACCCACAGATGTGACGTCACATGGGAACTATGTATAGCGACCGTGAAGCATCAGAGATCCGCCCCCCCCAAGACCCGAGGCAGACATAAGGGGGACCAGAGCCCAAGACCCCAAGAAGGACCCCGAGCGCAGAGCCCCCAGAGCCACCCGAACAGGACGAACCACTCACACACCCCAGATCCGACCATAGGGGAGAACCGGAAGATCCCCACCAGCGACCACATACAATGACCCCCCAGAATGGCAGCCAGGGAACCAGGGGGTAACAAAATAAAATAAATAAATAATATTAGACCCCTGACACATACACCCCCGCCCCCAGATGTGCTGTTGATGTGTGTTGTTGTAAAGTGCAATAAAAAAAAGGGAGAGAAGAAGGAGCAGAGGCTGGCATAATGCCAGTTTCCCCTCCACCCGAACTCTAACCCAAGCCCTTACTGTCTAAATAGAAGAATAGAATAGAATATATCTTTATTGGCATCGTCATTGCACCGGGGCACAAAAACATCGCAATTGCATCATTGGAAGTGAGCACAGGCACAGGAGGCGAGAGTAGTGTCGTCCCGCCACCCATAACCACAGTGCCCACCCCAGGTTCTTATATGTGAATGTCATGAGGATGTTATGAGTGAATGTCTAAGGTGTATAATAAGATTGAGTCCCAGGTGGTTCTGAACAACAGAAATGTAAAAATGTTACAGCACACCCGAGCCTCAAAACCCCTACATGTATTAAATTTGAAATGAAGAGGGCGGAGGTGCGCGGTGAGGGATGGGGAGAAAATAACTGCAGGATCAAATGCTCCCGCAGGGAGTCAGCTCCCCCGCTGATCCAACATACCCCCCCCAGCTCGCCAATGTCCACCCAAGGAGCGAGGCCAAAACACCTCTCCGACCGTCAGACCCATTGAGCTCCAGACCAGAGAGGGACAGGGCCACGAGGGCCGCCAGCAGCAGGACCAACAGCCCACACACCCCAGGGTCACCAAGACCACTATGAACCGCAGTAAACTCGCCGCCCAAGAGGACGCCAAATCCCACATGGACGACCCGGCCAAGAGCGCCCGCCTAACCGCCGACAGAGCCAGGAAGTACCGGGAGCGAGCCCCCACCCTAGAGAAGGGCCAGCCAACCGGCCACGCATAGTCCCAGACCATCCTCAAGGACATCCGCCCAGTCCCCATCCCAGAAGAAATACTACACCCACCTTTCATACTAACAACTCTCAGAACACATAGCACACTAGACACCCAGGCTGGGTCAACCTGCCCCATCCCATAGTTCACTAGTCACGCCCACAGACACCCAACCCCCCAGCCCACGAACCCCCAACCCACCAACGAGCCGAGGGCCCCCCGCCCAGAGCCGGGCACCAGAGCGCAAGCCAGCCCAAGGCCCGACGACCCGCCCACCAGAGCCCAAGATCCCCGACCAGGCCCAAGCCTGGGGACGACACGCCCCAGAACCCCAAGCCACCGGCGCCCACCCCGAAACCACCCCAGCACAGCCGGGTAACCGATCGGTGACCCATGACCGCCGTCACAGACCACCTGAGGGCCCGCATGCAACCCCCAGCAGACATCCCCCAGAACCACCCAGGTCTTCCCCAGGGTGAAGGCAGGGCCCCCCTGCCCAGACAGCCCCAACAGCCCAGCCCCCGACAACCCCCGCAACCCAAACCCAGACACCCCCCCACACCAGCCCCAATGCCCCACAAGGCCAGATCCCAGACCCCCCACCCTCACTACGTTACGGAGCCGATCAAAGAATGCCAGAGAGATTGATCCGATGTGTCGACAGATGCTGTTTCAAGACTAATATGATCTAACAGAAGATTTTTATACTGATTAATGCTAAGATTATTTTTATTTTTCCAATTCAGTAGTATAGTTTTCTTTGCGATGCATAAGGCAGTGAAAATCATGTGGGATCTAGCAGACATGTGGATCAAAACCATTCACATGTCTGCTAGATCTCATCCCAACCAGTCTTTTTAAATAGGTATTTCCCTTAATTAATGTCCACATTTTGAATCTACTTAATTTGTCTTTAATGAATGGTTACGTACCACAGTGCTTTAAGGTTGCTGTAATTAAACCTTTAAGAAGTCTTGACCTTGATTCAGAAATTCTGGCCAATTATAGACCTACATCTAGGCTAACTTTCATCTAAAAAATTCTAGAAAAAATAGTTGCAGGTCGGTTGTGTGAACATCTACAAAGAAATAATCTGAAGAGTTTCAGTCAGGGTTTAGAGCTCATCATAGCATAGAAACTGCACTAGTAAAAGTCACTAATGCTATTCTCATGGCCTCAAACAATGGACTTGTGTCTATACTGGTCCTGTTAGACCTCAGTGCTGCATTTGATACAGTTGATCACAATATTTTACTACAGAGGCTTGAATATGATACTGGGATTACAGAAACAGTTATAAAATGGTTTAAATCATATCTATCTGATATATTCTGGTTTGTAAATGTAAATAATAAATCGTCGTCATACACCAAAGTTAGTCATGGAGTCCCTCGGAGCTCAGTGATTGGGCCAATACTCTTTACTTTATGCTTCCATTAGGTAAAGTTATTAAACAGCATGGGATACATTTTCATTGTTATGCTGATGATATTTGTCCATTAAACCCAATGAATCCAATCAGTTACTTCATTGTTTTCCTGTGTAGACCTACACAAAAAGAATTTCAAAATATGCCATTTGACAAAATACAAAAGTGTGCTTGCATAAATTTGTTGGACAAATTGTGTTTTTTATTCTACTGAACTTGTCAATAGAAGTTGTAGTCACCCTGTTTTAAACGTGGTTATAAAGGTTAACCTTCTCATCTTTGAACACCGATGGTTTTGGAAGACTCATCTCTGTGAGCTAAAGGTCTAATGAACCAAAACACTGAAAGGTCATTAATGAACCAAAACACTGTGAGGTCGTATTTTGTTTTGTCCCTGCAGATCACTGCATGATGAGCTTCGTCAAGAAGAACCTGCTGGGCTCTCTGAACGAATTTCGAAACCGCTTCATCAACCCCATACAGAACGGCCAGTGTGCCGACTCCACCGCGAAAGACGTCAGGGTCATGAAGAATCGAGCACACGTGCTTCATGAAGTATTGGCTGGATGCGTGCAGGTAAATAATAAAAAAGTCAATTGAATGTTTTTTAAACGTTTCTATATTCCAGTTCGACAACACTGTTCATTTTTTCGTAGAGAAGAGATTACTCTGAGCTGACCCAGTTTCTGCCTCCCAAATATGAGTATGTGCTGGCAGTGAGGATCACCCCCCTTCAGTATGCGCTGTACCGCCACTACCTCGACCACGTCTCAGGTAAGAACATGTCTTCTTAAAAAACAGCTCTGAGATTACCGGTAACCCGTAATCCCAGATTTACAGTAACGAACAGTCAATGAATAACCTACTGAAATGTTTAATGACAAAATTATGCTGTAAAAATGACTACAACCTAAAATTTATTTAAATGTTTTACTAATTTTTGAACCAGAAACTCAACGATAAACATGCGCTTGTTTATTCTGCTCTCAGTGGGGGGGTCTGAAACCACAACAACAAAGACGAGGACCGGAGCAAACCTCTTCAAGGATTTCCAGGTTCTCAGCCGAATCTGGACTCATCCGTGGTGCCTTAAGCTCAGCGACCTCAGCAAGGAAAACAAGGTTGAAGAAATTTGCCTGCATGTTGACTCATCATCATTTTTACCCAACATATGGATTAAAATGTGTTTATTCTCATAGCAGAGACATTTGATTAAAAAGAATCAAATTAAGGCAGCAGCTCAACAGATGAATGTAGAGACCATTGTGGCTGAGAGGTAATTTATTGTCCTTATGTTTTTTTAATTAAATGAGAATATTAATACAGTACTTTGTTATATACTTCGTACTGAATTTACCGTATTTTCTGGCGTATAAGCCACATTTTTTTTGTATAGATTTGCCAGTCATGCGACTTATACGCCTAAGCAACTTCCCCCCCATATTCATGATGCAATTTTTGACTGATGCTTTAAATGCTCATTCATACTGACATGAACCAGAGTAAACATTACCCACTGCAGCCGCTAGAGGCACGAGAAGGCCCTCTAGGCTGTTGCTTCTCTACCGCTACCCCCCCCCCCCCACACACACACACACACACACACATTCACTTAGAGACAAAAAGGAAGAAGCGAGTAAAAGATAAACTTAACACAAGTAAAATTTCCCCAAATAAAAAAATCCTATTTTACAGATTACAAACTGCAGGTAATAAAATGTGCAGCCCAAAACAGTAATGGAGCAGCAGAAAGAAGGCTTGTAAACAGGTGGGTCCACGCAGTCTTCCCGAGGGATTCAACCCGGCGGAAGAGACGGCCACACAGCGGCGGAGGATCCCCCCTCTCAGGGAACCTTCCTCCCCCATGTCTGGCTGGCTCCCACCGGGCACATTAACTCCTTGGTGGTGCGCCTCAACTGGCTCTGGGTCATCTTGGAAGGGTCTGGGGATGAAGTGTTCCTCTGCCGCCTGAGCGGGGAGGAAGGAGCAGTGAGGCGCATGATCCACGGCCCCGGGAAGCAGCAAGGTGCGGGCGGGTTGGGGGGACGCTGTAGAGCTCGCAGCCAGAGCCGTGAGCCACCTTCGTCTCTGCTCCGACAGCAGGGGGGCGCTGTAGAGCTGGCAGTCCCCCCGCCTGCACCTCACTGCTTTCCTGGGCCGTGGATCATGTGCCTCGCTG
>JBBPBX010055946.1:0-11325 GCA_038048925.1 Garcialebias charrua
AGACTAATTAAGCAGATCTAAGATGTGTTTATTAAATAAGGGAAATGCCTCTTTAAATAGCCTGGATGGGATGGGACCTAGCAGACATGTGGATGGTTTGCATGAGGCTATTATTTTTGACAATTCAGAGAGCTCAACAAGACAAAAACAATCTAAACATAAATCAGGCTCTAGTGACATTTTTAAAGTTGTCTCGCCTGACACAGAACCGGAGGCAATAGTAGGAAGGTTGGGTTCAATTTTTCCCAATTGAAACACGTTTATTTATCAAAGAATCTCATGAACTCATCACTGATTATAGTTGTAGGGATACATGGTTCAAAAGAGAGAGGATTTTTTTTCATTAGACTAGCTATAGCACTGAAAAGAACCCGGGGTTATTTTTATTCTCATCAATTAAAGGTGGAAAATATAAAGTTCTAGAAATGCAATTTCAATCCTGTGTATGTCCTGTACATATTGGAGTTTTGACAATAAAGTTGACTTTGACTTTGACTTTATGGAGTGTTTTTTTGAACATAAGTTAGCAGGCTATCTCTCCAAGATAAGTAAAATTCTTCCATGTTAGTGGAGTGCAATTTTCTTTCCAGGTTTTTAGATAACTGTTTTAAAGTACATAACTCATATATCAATAATTGAACCAAGGAGCTAATCTCTGATTTATTACTTTCTTTTTCAGCAGAGTAGTTTTATCAAGTGACGTTTACAAAGAAGTTGTGAAATTATCAACTAGATGGTCTAAGTCACTGCTCTCTCATGTATTACTCGGCAAAACAGAGGAAAACAATGATGAAAGATAATCTTTAAATTGTGTTACAGCGGTTTATGATAAACACCTGATAAGATGACATTTACTTTCAGTGACTATGTAGTGACTATGTAAAAATTATCAGACAGAACAGGATTTTGAGGATGTATTACAAAGTTTTTAATCTCAATGCCATAAGTCAGAACCAGAAGTAGCAGACACCGGACGTAGCAGTAAGCATTGATTAACCATGGTAGTTAACTATGGTAGTTAACTATGGTAGCAATCCATGGTAGCAGAGCATGGACCTCAGTTTATTTGAAAGTCATTTTCAGTTTAGGAGATAAAATGCTGTTTTTGTTTTATTTATATTTATTTAACAATAAAGTTTACTAAAACAGTCTTGTTGAGTTCAGGTACCTGTTGTGTTCACGGCTGCAGATCAACCAGACCAAACTAAATCAGTGGCTACAACAACAGAGTGTTTAGAACATGGACCCAAAACAAAAAGAGTTCCTGTGAAGAGAGGTATAGTTTCCATCTCCTACCTACAGATGAGGAATTAAGAAGAATGTGGCTGAAAAATGTGAACTTGAAGAGACCACCCAAAACACTGTGTGTGAGCTCATTTCACCTTGTTGACAAATGGCTGACGGAGGAAAACTTGCATCCTACTTTGTGTCTGGACTACAATAAACCACCATAGAAGAGATGCCGGATCCTCAGAAGGATTGAAACTAGCGAGACAAGAACATCAGGTATGATTTCAAGTGTATGGAGGACACAGCATTATAGTATTTGTTCAACTTCAGTTGTATGATTTTCTCTGTAATTAACCAAGCTCAGTGATGGAGAACTTTAAAGCCCCACTGACAAGATTTTTTAATTTTCATAATATTGCACAATATATATATCTCTTTTATCATTTAAATATGTTCGTTTTTGCAAACAAAATGATAAATCACTTTAATTTTGCTTTAAAAGTGATTTTGAACTTCAAGCCGTGTTTAATAATGGGAAATCCGATTACACGTGAACGCACCATCAGTGACGTAACACCAGGCAGAGCTCTGGGCTTGTCACAGTGCGCGGGTATGAGCAGCTCGACATGAAGGTAAGTCTGATACAGCATCAGACCTAAATTAGATCCTGTTGTTTCTTGTTCCATCACCCAAACTATTTTCTGCTTCCCAAAATGAAGACAAATAGCTCAAATCTTCACATAGATTGATAAATTCATCTGGTTTTAAATTGTCCGCTATTAAAGAGACCAGAGCCCTCTGCCCAGTGTTACGTCACAGATGGTGCGTTCGTGTGTAATCGGATTTCCCATGATTAAACACGGCTTGAAGTTCAAAATCGCTTTTAAAGCAAAATTAAAGTGATTTATCATTTTGTTTGCAAAAACAAACTAATTTGAATGATAAAAGATGTATATTTTGAGCAATTTTATGAATAGTAAAAAAAATCATGTCAGTGGACCTTTAAGGCTTTGACTGGGCTCTATGTCTTCTTTAAATAAGATTGTGTCCCACCTCTGTTAACAAAACAACACTGACCTTATTACTGTGTAGATACTAATACTCCTCAGAGCTTTTCACGTTGTTCACCACTTCATCGTCTGATGAACTGAGTCAATGAAGTAGCTAAATAGTAGATGTAATCTGCAGCCACTTCTTCAGCTCGCCCTCCATCCCTCGTCATCAGCAGGCAGTGGTTTGATCATATTGTCCTGTTTGAGCTCTGACAGCTGGTGTTTCTACATGTTTAAATTAAATCCACAATACTCGGAGAAACTACATAAGCTCGTAATGTTCGCACAAGAACAAACACCGGTTCTGGAAGTCGTGCCCATAATTCATGCAAGGCACCATGGTGCCTAGCAATAAGGTGGACAGGTTTTAAAGAAAATATGTTGTGTTTAAACGCAGTGGAAGTCAGGGAGCACAACAAATTAGTATTATTATTTTTAATAACAATAAAATTATTATTATTATTAATAGTATTGTTAAAAAGGCACTTTAGTGCTTTGACAATGACATCTTTGAAAAGAGTGTCCAGAAGTTACATAAATATGTAAATCTGGATTATTGATAGGTTGGATGCACTCTCAGATGTCATTTGTTTGTCATCCACAGTGACCACTGACTGTGGTACACGACTAAACTCTTACTGTATTGTTTAACTAAATAAGGTATCCTGTGAGTCTGCTGCAGGGTTCGTTTAATAAATTGTCTGGATCTTTAGCTTCACTGAGAAAAATTATTATTTTGTCCTAAACAGAACATGAAACTGATTAAAATCTGTTAGTCATGACTGCTGGGTCACTGTCATACTTTTACATTTTAATTTTGTTCCCCTCTAAGATCATGAAGGATACACAGGTGGTCAGATGAAGGGCTTTGGTTTTCTGTCACGTAAAAGCATTGTTGCTTTAAATCAGTACTTGGACTAATGTTGCCAGCTGTTGCTAGGCTACAGAGGACCAATACAAAGTTTCTGAGCAGGCTGCTACAAATTACAAATAATAAGGATGAATGGTATGAAAATTACTTATTATTCTGATGTCTTATTGTAGGGCAAAAGCCCCTTATCTGCACTAATGACGTCACTATGAAAAACTAGTAAAAAACACAATTTTCTTTTGATAATAATGTACTCAGTTGACCTCACTGATTAAAAGTGGACCTTGCACAAAGCTTTCTGTGTGCCTTAAGTGCTAAGTCAATGCACGGCTATAAAGATGAAAAAGCCAGAGCCATGAAATCAGAACTGCTTGGATGATTACCATCAGTCATAAAATTTGTCAACATCCATTTGTCTTCTGTCACTTCCTGTTAGTTTCTCTGCTGTACTGATGTCTTGGGGCGGGCTCTAAAATAGGCTGTGTGCTGTAGCATGCTAATGAGGTGAAAAGCCAATATTTCCAACTCATGGCTGAGGTCTCTGGAGGCTGCGGCTCGTTAACTTGAATGGTACACATCGTACACGAGTTAAAGATGGAATATAGGAAGAACAGATTGAGGTTAAAAAAACAGGTTTCTGCCATTTTGATTTAGGATGACAGGGCGGCATGGTTGGTCAGTAGGTAGAGCTGGTGTCTCTCAGCAAGAAGTTTGCCAGACCTTTCTGGGTGGAGTTTGCATGTTCTCTCTGTGTATGCATGGGTTTTCTCCGGGTACTCCAGTTTCCTCCCACAGACCAAAAAATGCATATTAGGCTGATTGGTAACTCTAATTGTCTCTAGGTGTGAGTGAGAGAGTGAATGGTTGTTTGTCTCGTTTGTCTCTATGTGTCCCTGTGATGGACTGGAGACCTGTCCCCCGCCTCTCACACAGTGACTGCAGGACATGAACACCAGTGACCCCTGTGACTCAGAAAGGAAGAAATGGGTAAAGATAATGGATGGATGGATTTAAGATGACTGTACTTATATTTTCTGAGAAATACAGAACAACACTAGTCATGAGAATAATTAATAAACAATAAAGTCCAAAACTACACAATGTGACGTCAGCTATTTGTCCAGTAAATTTGTGTTTCTGTTATTAATTAGGCTCATGTCAGCAGTGACTAAAGTACAACAAAGTTTTGCCATCTGTAGGTTCAAAGTTTCTGATTGGTTTTCACATCATAATCCTTTTATTTTCTACACTTCTTGAAGGACAGGCAGCTGTTTAACAATTTTTGTGGGCAACGCTGGTACAATTTCTTGGTAACACCAACAGGCCGGAGCAGCACCCTCAATACTGTTTTGTAACGGCGACTTTCCTTCCCTCCATTGACTATGGTGACATTATCTATATGAACGCTCCTACCACCCTGCGGATGTTAGACACTGGTGCATTAAGAGTCATAATTGGCTGCAACTACCGTACCCACCATTGTACCTGGATTCACTAACTGGACATCATTAACTTCACGCAGACTCTCCTACTGGTACATTTTCATCTTTAAATCCAGTGGTGGGCAACGCTAATCAAAAAATTAGTTCCACAATTTCTAAAACGCTTATTAATTTTTTTAGGCCCACAATTTCAAAAGCACAAATGTCTTATGAAAATTAGGGGAAGCTAATCTAATCCGCTATTTATATTCGACAATTGGTAGCCGGCAGCGTTATGCAATATTTGCACTACACTGCCAACTGAAAAGTAACTAAAATGATCCTAAAAGGATGAAATTACAAAAATCAAAGGATTTATTTAATACTTTACGTACATATATTCTATTCGGCCACAAAATTAACAAAAAAGAGAATGATCTTTTAATCCCTAAAACCACTTTTAAATATCAAATACACGGGTGTGTCGCCACCGCATTTATACATAAAAGTATCCCAAATACATAAAACTAACGACTCACCGTCGAGTGGTCGACACAAAACACACAATAAAATCCTCCGGCCACGTTAATTTGGCTTGAAACAGCGGGGTTCTCTGCGGATTTATCCATTAGTAACCCAGCACCCAACCAGCTAGACACAGAGTAGCGTCCAGTTCACCTCTGACCCGGAAGATGTCAACATTCTATAGGTAGTCAACAGATTTAATGAAAAGTAACTAAAATACATAAAACTAACGACTCACCGTCGAGTGGTCGACACAAAACACACAATAAAATCCTCCGGCCGCGTTAATTTGGCTTGAAACAGCGGGGTTCTCTGCGGATTTATCCAAGAAACCCAGCACAATCAGCTAGCCACAGAATTAGCCTCCGAGTTCACCTCTGACCCGGAAGATGTCAAGATGGAATAGTCCATTTTTAGTAGGGGGATAAAGAAATCGACCGGTTTTTGTATTGCGTATTTAATGATCGTTTTCATCGTAACTATAATTATTTTTATGTTAAATGTACATTAACAAGCAGGATCAATGTTAGGGATGTAGGTGACTGGCCGGGGCGCGGGGCGGGCCCCTGCTGAAATGGGATCCCCAGGCACATGGTAGATCCGAGTCTGTTCTCCGCTCTGCTCCCTCCCCCTCCAACCCTCCCTCCTCTCTGCTCTTTACGGTGAGGGAGGGGAAAAAGGTAAAACAAGCAGCTACGGAGCCAGCATAAGAGCTTGTAAATAAGTTTATTGGTTTTTACTGATAGATAATTATGTAGTTATTAGCTGTACTGCATTTTAAATAAAAATAGCACAAATCCGCTTATGAATTATAAAAGTTAGTCAAACCACAAAAACGTTGACAAAAAGTTTAGGTCCACTGTAAGCGGATTAGCGCTTTAGCGCTCTCTAGCGGTCTGTGCCCACCACTGTTTAAATCTCTTCTTGGTCTGCTGCCTTCATACATCTCCTCCTACATGTCTCTGCATGAGTGCAGCTACAGCGTGCGCTCTCAGGACATTATTATATGCAGTGTTCCATCATTGAGGACTGAACTAGGTAAAAAGTCCTTCTCCTACTCCGCTCCTGTTTCCTGGAATATCTTGCAAAAAGATCTGAAGCTCTCAACCTTGACCTCTCTAAGTGAATTTAAACATCTGTTGAACACATTTGTGTTCTGGCAACTGGTGGAGAGAGTCGCTTCTTCTCTCGCTCCCTTCCTCCTCGACCTCCCCCCCGCCACCCTGCGCGGCTCTTGTCTTGTCTGCAGCTCCTCAGAAAGCACCTCGAACGCAACTTAAGATGAATTGGGTTGTATGGGCAAATCAATTCTACGGACAAGATTTCAACAAAAGGCAAGGCACGGGGGAGCCGGCCCAGCCTCGCAGACTGACCGGGAAGATACGCCATGGATTCCTGGTGATGGAATGGTGAGCGTCTCGCTCCCTGTGCTCTGTGGGGACTTGAACAATCTGGATTAAATTGGATTTATGATGGCAGCGCTTTGCTTTTTGGCGTTTGTGGAGCATTGGCTTATCGGCAAATGAGGGAGACTCAGCAGGACTTAATGCTGAAGCACCCGTAGTCTGATCTGCGCCGTGACCTCGACAAATCAGCTGTTTACGAGCTTATCCGGAAGGTGAACTGATCACCCACGGGTTGGGACTCTGGACGCTGTACTGGTCAACATCTGAGGGCCGTCTGAGGGCCATAGCTTGGATCAATGGAAAAATCCCGAATTAGATCATTTTGGATCATATTGGATCATATTTGGATCAGAGTTGCCCAAGCAGGACTCAAGGTTGCAGAAAATTACACTGCGTGCCTGAAGTGAAAATATTTGTCACCCTTATCTGACTCCCCCTAAACAAACAGCCTTGGAAGGCTGGATTTCAAATTTCTCCTGAGACGTGTTTACTGAGGACACCAGCTGCTATCTATCGCTACTCCCCCCCCCCCGGAGAACTTTTCTGTGAGCGTTATCGGAGGCCGGCTGGTCACATCTCAGAACTGTTGCTATCTGGAATGGCTCATGGACAGAAATCTCACTGCCTCCACCTCAAAATGCATAAATGTGATTTGTCATAACTGTTGGCTTGCTGGTAGAGTTTTTTTGACTGTATCATAGAGTGTCCTGTAAGACAAAATGTGATAGAATCATTTTTGAATACCACTGTTTACCCTATTGTAACCTTCCTTTTTTCCATATCTGTTTGTGGCGGCGCAGATTAATTTCTGTTGCGGCTGCGTGTACACGTCCCCCTCTCAAGGACGGTGTGTGCGTCAATTGCAATGTTTTGTGCTTCGGTGCAATGACGATGCCAATAAAGATATATTCTATTCTATTATATTCTAACTCCTGGCAAGGACCAATGCATGTTTCTGTTTTGAGTTTTCTAAATCACCTTCTAATCTAGCTGTTTTATTTAAAAAAAAGTTTTTGCTACTATTCCTCTTGGTTGTCCCTTTAGTTGCTATTTTGTTTTGATTTGTTAAAAAAAAGAGAAACTTAAATTTGTATGACTATGCCTATTTTCTGACTATCTATTGTTGTTGTTATTATTCACTGTTGTCATCATTCTTTGTTAAAACCAGGTCTCTCTTGTAAATGAGTCCTCGAGGCTCGATGGGATTAACCTGTCTAAATAAAGGTTGAATGAATGTTGCTAAAACTCCAAGTCTGTTGATCTGTCTCTTGCTCCATCGTCATCAGCTGTGAAGAAGACTCTGAGATCCTTGAACCTCTCCGCTTGAAGCAAAGACTCACACAAACCCTCAAGAAGTATTTTGTAAATAATGTTAGTGATAATATTGATAAAAAATGCATTGCTTTCTCTGCCTTTTTTTTGGGGGGGGGGGGGCTGCTCCCATCTTCAGGGATGGCCACAACGATCTAACTCACACAGAGACTTGGCAATTATTTTTACACCAGATGTCCTTCCTGACACAACCACAGACCACTGAGCTACCACAGCCCTCTGTGTGGAGTAGAGAGCTGATAGATGGTGGTGGTTAAGAGCCTTGCTCAAGGGCCCAGAGTGGGGCAAATGAGGATGGAGACTGGTGTGGTTGCTTCACCTTTCCTACCCACATTTTGATGTTGTTGGTACTGGAAGTTGAACTGGTGGTCTTCTGATCACAGACCCACATCCTCTAACCTCTGCGCAACCACTCCCCGCCTCTGCCATCATTTTAATTTCTCATATTTTCACACCTGTCAGAAACACGACTTTTTTGCCCCCAACATTTCAGAGCGTATATAAATGCAGCACTTTAGTTTTTGCTGTCTAATGATCATCTTGATTTGCCACACCTGTGAGGGGATGGATCATCTCAACAAAGGAGAAGTGCTCACTGACACAGATTTACAAAGTTTGTTAACGGTATTTGAGAGAAAGGGTCTTTTGTGTTCATAGAAAAAAGTCTTAGATCTTTGAGTTCAGCTCATGAAAAATGGGAGACAAAACAAAAATGTTGCATTCATATATGTTTTTTCCAGTTCATCTGTCATAAAAAAATAGACAAAATAAAGAATTGTGATCACTGGCATGTTAGATAGCAATTTTAAATAAAACTGTTCATGAAAAATAATGAAGCACTGTAACCTGGAGAAAAGAAGAACCCCTCAGGCTTAGGTGTGGATGAGCTCTCTTTGATTAAATTTGTTATATATAGCATCAACCTTAGTAGCAAATGTGAGGTGACTGGCTAATGTTTTCAACTTTATACAGAAATTAACAGACAACCACAGAGCAGTGTCAGGTACTTTAAAATGTATTATTGTTTGTTATTTTCCATGAACACAGCAGCAGTAGGATATGGGTGTCAATCAAAGTAAAACAGTTCTTTAATTTATGGCATGTAGGCAGCGTTCCCGGACCATCCGTTGAAAAGGTTGGAGTTCTCTTCATGACAGATTTGCAAAATAATACTTCCCTTTGGTTAATAACAGAAATACCAAATCGTCCTCCTCCAGCTCCTCCATCATCAACTGAAAATAAACTTATTTTCTGCCAGCAGCACTATCTATAATAATAATAATAATAATAATAATAATAATAATAATAATAATAATAATAATAATACATTTTGTTTGTATAGCGCTTTTCTAGATACTCTAAGACGCTTTACATGTGTATCTGTATAGTTTCAGTTTATTTGTAATGTGAGCAGTGTGACTGCTTATCAGGACTTTCCCCATGCGGTTTCTTTATGAATATGAATTTTTCATGCAAACATGACAATTTCACAATCACGTCTTCAAGACTCGGTGTCTTATGCCTTGTGAAGTGCAACCAGGTATTTACTGTTTCTGATGATGTTCCATAAAATGTCCTTGTTTCTGTTTTGTATGATGTCAGTGGGGGTGGGGGTCTGTTTTCTGTTCATGTTGTCATTTCTTGTTGTCAAGCAGACCATGTCATATCTAACTCCATCTGCTCACCTCAATTCCTGCACAAGTTACAAAGGGAATCCACCAGACGCTGCTTCCGGTGCCTGTCTACAAGAGGGTACCTCTAGACCCCTTTCCTCCTTTCAATAAGGAGCTTCCACCAGATAACTGTATTCTTACCCATATTCTGGTGCTGTGTCAGTTGTGTGGTGTTGGAAGGGGCATACAGTAGCTCCAGTAGCGTCAAAAGATGTAAAAAATCAAATGTCACTGCTGTGATGGGTCGGTCATCCAGAGTGATACATTCTGTCACTTCTTTTTTGTCTTATCCTGTGGAAGCTTGACTTTTCTTCAGTTTCTTTTACTGTGTTTTGCTTGGCTGTGTTAGCTTTAAGAGTTAGCCAGGTGTACTCCACTGTGAGTTTAGAGTTCAAGTGTCCAGTGATAATATTGAATGATGCTCTACTGCCAAAGGAAATAGACAAACTGAAGATGTTGCAAGTAGCCACTGAACTGCTCTCATTTAGTTTTTGAAACACTTCCGTAACACTTCGGTACGTTACACCACAGTGTTTTATGGCAGCTGTTTTACAATATAAATCATAGTCAGTAGGTCAACAACAGAGTAGCAGAGTGTTGTCAACTATTTCATTACTGATTGATGGAAAAATGTCTTGATTGATCCTGATCTGATAGAAGAGATTGGCTTGAGACATCCTCAAGAGGAGGACTTTTTCTTCAGAGGTTTGGAGCTCATAAGCTCAAGTGGGTTTACAGCGGCGTGCTGTTAACCCTTGCTGAGGGCAAAGACCTTTGGCTCATGGTCAAAGTCCCACAGCTTAAAGGAAAGTTTCATCTCATCTGAACTTTCCAGCAGAACTGAGCAGTTGCAGGAAGTCAGAGTTTTTGTAGAGAGCTTGACATCAGCAGTGCTCACTCCATCCATTGGTTCTTCACCCAGGAAGTAGGAGTGGTTTAGCAGAGGTCAAAGAGTTTAATATAAGTCAGAAGCATAGAGAATTGTTTAGAAAGAGGGAGAGAAAAAGTGTTATACTTGAGACGCCAGCTTTTATGATTAAACTGATTAACCGTCTATAACACATTTAAACAAATACTGAAAAGTACTTGTTGGCTTGTCCTTCGATTAAACAACGTCATTTAAATATCATCAGCATATTGAAAATAGTGATGCTCATACAAATAACACAAGGTTATGCTTTGATTTTATTTGAATTAGAACCAAATAAAAGTTTCATGGTGATTTAATTTGTGTCTTTGATTCAAATTAAATGGAATAAACTGTGTCCACTGTCTTCTTCTTGAATGTTTTAAGAAAATATGTTTCATAGAGAGGTTCAGTGAAACAAGGTGTACCACTGAGAGTTTACAGAGACCAAGGTGTATCACTACACTAACAATACTTGTAGGATGACAGATTAAAAAAAATATATATGCAAAACTAAGAAAGGAAATTGGGTATAAGATATATATATATATATATATATATATATATATATATATATATATATATATATATATATATATATATATATATATATATATATATATATATATATATATATATATATATATATATATATATATATATATATATATATATATATATATATATATATATATATATATATATATATATATATATATATATATATATATATATATATATATATATATATATATATATATATATACATATATATATATATATATATATATATATATATATATATATATATATATATATATATATATATATATATATATATATATATATATATATATATATATATATATATATATATATATATATATATATATATATATATATATATA
>JBBPBX010055946.1:11703-22929 GCA_038048925.1 Garcialebias charrua
TATCTTTACTGCCAGCACTAAAATGGGTTGTGGAACAAAAGCTAGACAATATATTCCTTATCTTTTTGCACTGTGCACGTGCTGCAGCATGCATTCATTTCACTGTGAAGCATTTGGTGTAACCCTTTACATAGTCATCCCAGCCAGAGCTCATGAACATGACACATTAATTATACATGGGCAGTAATGCACACTTCGCCTGAGTGCATTGCCCAGTGGAGCCATTACATATAAAAATATTCTGGGCTGCATTCACAGCAACATCAATTAATTACTGTCATTCTCACAAATTCTCCATCTCCCCTCGCCAAAGTGTGTCTCTTCACTGTGAGGGTCAAAATATGTGCTGTTAGGAATGATGCCCAGAATATGTAAGTAAAACCAAAACCATGTTTGATGCCAGAGATAGTTATCTGATTTTGCATTGCTCTGATTTTGCACTGAATAAAGGGAAAATCTACTTAACCCTGAGCTAATCCAGTCGCTTGTCTTGTCTTTTACCTCCTTGTTGCTTTGATTCCCACATCGCAGAATGACGGGGGGAGGGGGTGGTGGAAATACCTTCTGTGCGTGTTGTGAAGAAAATAATTTGAAAAGTAAAGTAAGTGAGACCCCAACTTCAGTTTTGGTGTATCGCTACATCTGGGCTTAAGAAAGGTTCCTTTCCAAAATTGGATTGAAACAATCAAAATCCAAGATGGCCGCCATCATAAATGTTTGTCCTGTTGTGAGACGAATAACATAAAAGTAAGCAATGTACCAATTTCTATTTTGGAGTGGCTGCATGTAGGTGTAAGAAAGAAAGGTCACCATCAATAATTAGGTTACCATGTAAAAATCCAGGATGGACGCCACCATGCATGATTGTAAACTGATAATAAACTGAATATTTGGTACAGTGTTTCACTGCTGTCACCTCGTCTGTCTGGCAGGTAGCTTTCTGAGCTGTGCGTTTCTTCTATGAATCGCTTTTTGTATTGTGTCCCCTCCATGAGAAATGGAGGCTAGTAACTGGTAAATTTTACAAAAAGCTTTCTGAAAACCACCTTTTAGTGACCTCATATGGTTTTAAACCGTTTTCTGCTCTTTGTTGTAGCTGCCTTTTTGTTTCTGTGACATACAGGAGCTTCCATTACAATTCAAATCTTTTTTTCTTGCCCTGTTTTTTTTACTGTAGTGGTGCACAGGATGGCCATGACAGAATGCCATGGTGCATTTTGATAAGTTTTTAACACTGGACTATGTGTCATCAAACGGGTTATTCACTAAACTCTCGGTCATGTGCTCATTCAGTTTTGCACTACTTCTCATATTTGCACTAATGTTTGTATTACATTACTGCCTATAGTCATACTACTGTTTACATTCACTGTTTACATTTATTAATACGGTTTACATTTATTACTACTGCTTTACATTTATTACTACTGTTTACATTTACACTACTTTTATATCTACACTACTGCTGATACATATACAGCATTCTCTGACTAGCCTTATCTAAGGATGCCAAATGTGCCTTATGTGCCTTACTGCATATGCCACTTTGCCTATATACCAACATCAACTACCTCATACATATACTGTGTACATTAACTCATATGCTGCTGTGCCACTCTTTGCAAATGTCAATGCTAGAACCTTCAGTTTATTTTATAGATATACTTTTTATACTTTTTATACTACTATGCAAAAACTCAGGACAGTATTACACTTTTATTATTTCATTTTATGCTTATGTTCATTGGGTGTTTGGTGTTTTAGGGGTGTTTGGTGTTTCAGTGTTGGTGTAAATTTTCATACTTTTATACTACTATGAAAAAACTCAGGACAGTGTTACACTTTTACTATTTTATGCTTATGTTTATTAAATGTTTTAGTGTTTAGTGTTTAGATGGTTACTGTTGCACCGAGGGACTGAGAGAAACGCAATTTCAATCCTGTGTATGTCCTGTACATATTGCAGTTCTGACAATAAAGTTGACTTTGACTTTGACTTTAATTTTCCAGTTCTTCCAGTATTTTTGTTTGTGTGGTTTGTTTTAGCAGCATCCTAATGTAGACTAGTGTGGCCTAATCTGAGAAACAAATTGTTTGATAAAATTACAGTCCTGCTTCAAATTAATGATCATCAAACCGTGGTGGGCTCCTCATCATGGATATGTTGCCTCTCCACTCTCCCTCGTTCCACCCAGGACCTCGATCCCTAGAACAATGAAAAACCACCTCAACCTCAATTTAAAGGTCTCAGAACCATTGGGAACCCATCACTCCTTTACTCATAACCATTGTGTTTTTACTCAAAACCATTGTGTTTTTACTCATAACATTGTGTTTTTACTCAAAACCATTGTGTTTTTATTCATAACCGTTGTGTTTTTACTCTAAACCATTGTGTTTTTACTCTAAACCATTGTGTTTTTACTCTAAACCATTGTGTTTTTACTCATAACCATTGTGTTTTTACTCATAACCATTGTGTTTTTACTCATAACCGTTGTGTTTTTACTCATAACCATTGTGTTTTTACTCTAAACCATTGTGTTTTTACTCTAAACCATTGTGTTTTTACTCTAAACCATTGTGTTTTTACTCATAACCATTGTGTTTTTACTCATAACCGTAGTGTTTTTACTCATAACCATTGTGTTTTTACTCTAAACCATTGTGTTTTTACTCTAAACCATTGTGTTTTTATTCATAACCGTTGTGTTTTTATTCATAACCGTTGTGTTTTTACTCTAAACCATTGTGTTTTTACTCTAAACCATTGTGTTTTTACTCTAAACCATTGTGTTTTTACTCATAACCATTGTGTTTTTACTCATAACCGTAGTGTTTTTACTCATAACCATTGCGTTTTTACTCATAAACTTGTTGTTTTAACTAGGGTTGCACCGATAAATCGGACAGACAATTTATGGTCCCCGATTTCTTTAATTTTGGGAGACCGGAGATCGGACGATGCTTACATGAGAAACCGATTTTACAGATTTTTTGTAGTTTTTACAATTGTCTGAACTTCATTTATATTTCAGAGCACTACCTCATGGCCAGTTAAAACAAGTTTTATTGTTTATAGGATATTGTTCAAGGGTATGTTTTTCGATAAAATAAGATTGGTGCATTGTGACCTTATCGGAATCTGCAGGTCAGACTTTTTAGAGATTGGTGATCAGTGATCGGCCAGAAAACTGCAATCGATGCACTCCTTGTTTTTACACATAACCTTTGTGTTTTTAATACAAGACCTCTCCAATGTAAGTAGCATGCTCTCCATGCTCCTTGCAAACAGTATCCAGGTTCTGCTGTTTGCATTTTTTTTAATAATCTTTTTTTTTGTTTATACCAGAAGGATTTTAATTCTGTGTGAAGGGAGCTCACAGCTGGATTCCTATGGTTGCCTTGATTTACAGATTTTAAATTCACAAAAGTTAATTATGACATTTCTAATCAATGCTTGTTGTTTTGTCACATAAGGTGTTTCAGAGATTTCATTTTTCATTTTCATTTATTCATTTATATAGCACTTTACACAACCACGGTGGTGGTGACCAAAGTGCTTAACAAAAAACAGTGCAGTACTTAAAAAGACAGATTAAAAATCAAGAAAAACACAACATAAAAGCAAAAATAAAACCAGAAATGTCACCACATATTTAATTACTAAAAGCCAGTTTGAATAAAAAAGTCTTAAGCTTTGATTTAAAAGGGCCAAGTTCAGTAATCTGGCGTAGCTCAGATTTCTTACAAATTGCTTGGAACCCCCCCAAAAAATAACATTTACATGAACCTGTTTCATGTCGTATTGATGTAACTGCGATCATTTAGACAGAAACCAACTCGCTTAACAAGAGAAGGTAAAGTTGAATAATAATTAGATGATATGAGAAATACAATACTTTTTAGGACAACAATGCATTAAAATAAAAAATGAACAATTAGATTTGAATTGTAGGTACAAGTCAGGATCTGAGATTGTAAATTGAAGAAAATCTTATTTAAAATCAAAAAAGGCGTTCAATACAGGAGTCCAGTTGATCCTGTATTGAACGCCTTTTTTGATTTCATCATGTCCTGGACGACTGAGAATCTTCACCAGCTTATTTAAAATCTTGTGAAATACAGTTTTTTTTTTAAATAAAATGTAAATTAATTTAACAAAAAGGCATAAAAATAGTAACAATAAAAAAATATTATTATTGATATTAATAAAGAAAAATTGTCAAAGAGCTCAGATTTTAGAGTGCAGAGCATTTTGGTTTTGGATAAGACATCAAATTTAACATGCAATATTTATCTAAAACAGAAATCATGTTTTTTTTCTTTTTTCTTTGCTGCCTATTTGCATAATTGACAACATTTCAACATGCTGGTGAAGATTGAACTTTACAAATAAAGTCCAGTTGTTCTGTATTGAACGCCTTTTCTGAACATTTCAACAGTTTCAAGTTTCTTGATGGACATTTTACTGAAGAATACGCAGAGGAATTGCATATTTTCAAGCTTTGACAACCCACGCCATCGTGCCGAGGTACATATGGGGAGTTCCTCCTCTGAAACATTTTGTGTTACACACGACTGCATGCCTAGAAATGTTTTGACAATATTAATACATAAATCGATGTGATAAACATATTCACATGATTTAGATTGATGGATAGTGCAGGTCTTTATTAGTTGTTATTTATATTATCTGTGATCATGTTCTTGATGAGCACACTGACTAATAGCTCTGTGTCAAAGTGAAGGCTATCAATGGTCTGAATATAACAAAGAAAAAACACCATTAACTTTTTCATATGGATTTACAAAGTAGATAAGCTCAATCATTCTCATTTCCTCATCAGTATGAAAAATGTGTGAAAGGTAATCATCTCAGAAAGCTTCTGAACATGATCCATGAGGCATTCTGGAGGGGTGATGCAGGAGTATGGGGTGCCAAAATCACTGTTAAGCGCTTTACAGACCCATAGAACTAAAACAAGAGCTGTATATGTGTTCTTGGTACAAAGATGAACTCATGACGGCCTCCTGTCGTTCTCGTTGACAAGATGTCAAGTAGAGGTGTCGTTTCTTTGCCAGAGCCCGACCCTACCCGAGCCCTACCCGACTTCGGGTAGGGTAGGGCCATATTTTTGCGTTTGATTGGCGGGCCGCGGGTCGGGCTCGGGCTTTGATGTGGTTTTTTTTAATCATACAGCACAAACAAAACTAAATAAAAATGCACACAATATAAAATTGTTTTAATCTGCTTGTAAAGAATATAAGGCAGTAAGTTTATTGATGAGGAAATAATTAATAGAGTGAATTTAGATGGTGAAAACCGCAGCGCACTGAGCGCAGCCACTAATTGGCAACTCAGCCAGAGAGCAGGCGCGCGGCGCGCGCCTGACAGCGTCTCCCCCGACATGCTGGACTTTTTAGTGACATTTCTCGAACCATTTTACCGTGCACAGAGAGAACTGGAGGGTGACAAATATCCCACCAACCTGGTTTGTCTCTGGAATGAGAAACTGAAGCAACACTGCCAGTCCTCACACAGACTCTCCGCAGCAGGTGTTTCTGCGCGACATGCAGAAGTGCTGGAGCGCAAAATTATTATCCACGACTTGCACAGAGTTGCATTATTTCTGTGGCCTAACTTTAACAAGCTCAAAATTATGTCACCAGCTGACGTGCGTCAGGTGCACGCTCACGTCCGCACACTGCTCTCATCTGCGGCGGAACAAGTTGCCGCATTCCTGACATTCCTGAAGCTTCAAAAGTCACTGCGAGCAGCGCGCTCACACCTCCTCCATCAAAACACAGAAGAACAACATCAAGTTCTTTTGCTGAGTGGGAGAACGCAGTAAAAGCTTAATAAATAAACGTAGTGTTTTTTTTTTTTTTTTTTTTTTTTTTAATCGGGTAGGGTCGGGTCGGGCGGTGATTTCTAGGAAATCAGCGGGCTCCCTCGGGCTTGGGTAATTAAACTAAGGGCTCGGGTAGGGTAGGGCCGTGGATTTCCGGCCCGATGACAGCTCTGATGTCAAGGCATTGGTGTCGAGAAGAGTGTCTCAGGTTTGGTAATCCAGATCTCTGCTTTGTTCAGAAAATGTGGTCTTGTTGGCACCTTGGCGTGGCCAGGCTCAAGCTGGAGACAGGGTGAGGAGCCAAGGTGGTTCAGACATCTGATTAGGGGATACCTTGGGGCTCGTCTCCTTCTGGAGGTTTACTGCATATAAACTATATACTGAAGCTGTGATTTTTGCAAAGCAAAGATTGTTTTTAACACCGAGTTTAGAGTTCTGTAAGTAAAACAGACTCAGCAACATAAGGTTAAAAAAAAGGTACCGTAAGTGCTTTCATTTACAGGTGTAGGTGTAGGACAACGTACCAGAGATATGTCGAAGACTAAATATGGTGATCTGTAAACTACTAATGAGATAAATGTCAAAAAGAGGGATGGGCTCTGATGGTCAATGTTTTCTCCTTCAGGTGCTGATGAGTGTAAAGATGATTTAGTTTTCAATTAAGTTTATTTATTTCAAGTCAAAGTCAAAGTCAACTTTATTGTCAGAACTGCAATATGTACAGGACATACACAGGATTGAAATTGTGTTTCTCTCAGTCCCTCGGTGCAACAGTAACCATTTAAACACTAAAACACTAAAACATTTAATAAACATAAGCATAAAATAGTAAAAGTGTAACACTGTCCTGAGTTTTTGCATAGTAGTATAAAAGTATGAAAATTTACACCAACACTAAAACACTAAACATTTAATGAACATAAGCATAAAATGAAATAATAAAAGTGTAATACTGTCCTGAGTTTTTGCATAGTAGTATAAAAAGTATAAAAAGTATATCTATAAAATAAACTGAAGGTTCTAGCATTGACATTTGCAAAGAGTGGCAAAGCAGCATATGAGTTAATGTACACAGTATATGTATGAGGTAGTTGATGTTGGTATAGAGGCAAAGTGGCATATGCAGTAAGGCACATTGGGCATCCTTAAATAAGGCTAGTCAGAGAATACTGTATATGTATCAGCAGTAGTGTAGATATAAAAGTAGTGTAAATGTAAACAGTAGTAATAAATGTAAACAGTAGTAATAAATGTAAACAGTATTAATAAATGTAAACAGTGAATGTAAACAGTAGTATGACTATAGGCAGTAATGTAATACAAACATTAGTGCAAATATGAGAAGTAGTGCAAACTGAATGAGCACATGACCGAGAGTTTAGTGAATAACCCGTTTGATGACACAGAGTCCAGTGTTAAAATCTTTGTGTTGTGTGGTAATGTGTGAGAAAGTTTTTTGTGTTAAGGCAGTTCAAATGGGAGGGGAGGCAGAGCAGGCAGAGTGTTTAGCATTCTGACTGCCTGATGAACAGAGCTGTCTCTCAGTCTACTGGTACGAGCCTGGAGACTCCTCAGTCTCCTCCCTGATGGCAGCAGTCTAAAGCGGCTGTGTAGTGGGTGTGTGGGATCACCTGCCATGCAGTGGGCTTTCCGAGTGAGGCGTTTGCTGTGTAAGTCCTGCAGTGAGGGCAAGGAGGTGCCGACGATCTTCTCAGCTGCTCTCACGATGCGCTGGAGGCTCTTGCGGCATGATGCAGTACATGCACCAAACCACACAGTGATGCAGCTGGTCAGGACACTTTCTATGGCACCCCTGTAGAAGGTGCACATGATGGGGGTTGAAGCTCCAGCCCTTTTCAGCTTGCGGAGAAAGTAGAGGCGCTGGTGAGCCTTCTTGGCCAGTGATGCAGTGTTCCTGCTCCAGGACAGGTCCTCTGAGACGTGCACTCCCAGGAACTTGGTGCTGTCCACTCTCTCCACTGTGGTGCTGTTGATGGTCAGAGGGGCATGTTGGGCATCCCTCTTCCTGAAGTCCACAACAATCTCCTTTGTCTTCTCCACGTTGAGAGTGAGATTGTTGTGTCCGCACCACAAGGCCAGGCGGCTCACCTCGTTCCTGTAGTCCGTCTCATCGTTGTTGCTGATGAGACCCACCACTGTTGTGTCGTCCGCAAACTTGATGAAGTGGTTGGAGCTGTATGATGGTGTGCAGTCGTGTGTTAGCAGGGTGAATAGAAGGGGGCTCAGCACACATCCTTGTGGGGCCCCTGTGTTCAATGTGATGGTGCTAGATGTGTTACTCCCGACCCGTACTGTCTGTGGTCTCCCGGTCAGGAAGTCTAGCAGCCAGTTACACATTGAGGTGTTCAGCCCCAGACTGTCCAGTTTATGGATGAGCTGTTGGGGGATGATGGTGTTGAATGCCGAGCTGAAGTCGATGAACAGCATTCTAACATAAGAGTCCTTCGTGTCCAGATGTGTGAGAGCTGTGTGGAGGGCAGAGGAGATGGCATCGTCGGTTGAGCGATTAGGTCGGTATGCAAATTGGAAGGGATCCAGGGAGGCAGGGAGGACAGATGTGATGCTTTTCATGACTAGCCGTTCAAAGCACTTCATCAGGATGGGGGTGAGTGCTACTGGGCGATAGTCATTGAGGCATGCGGGCGTTGCCTTCTTTGGGACAGGGATGATGGTGGTGGCTTTGAAACAGGTGGGGACGATGGCCTGGCTCAGTGAGATGTTAAAGATGTCCGTGAAGACCGCTGCGAGTTCCCCTGCACAGTCCTTCAGCACACGACCAGGTATGTTGTCAGGACCAGAGGCCTTCCGGGCGTTAATCTTGATGAATGATCACCTTACGCTGTCTGAGGACAGTGCCAGCACCTGGCCATCAGGAGAGGGGGGGAGTTTATGTGCAGCGCCAATTCACAACTGAAGTAATCTCAGGGCATTGTACACATACATACAAATCAGTTAATAACAATGTTTTTCTAAGGAGCCAGTTATGAAGATGAATCAGTCTCAGAAGTAGTCACACAAGCACAAAAGATTTGTAAGTATACAATAAGATCCACAAATGCACCACATGCTATCACATGTGAGTTCATGGGAAAATATACATTTATAACTTGGCACAGTAGCTTATAACCATCCATCTATACATCAATACATTTTCTTTCACTTGTTCTGAAGTCGGGTCGTAGGGGCAGCAGTTTGAGCATGGAGGTCCAGACATGTCTTTCCACAGCCACCTCTTCCAGCTTTTCTGGGAGAACTCCAAGGTGTTCCAGGACAAACTGGGAGATGTAGTCTCTCTAGTGTGTCCAGGGTCTTCCCCAGGGTCTCCTCCCAGTTGGACATGCCCAAAGCACCTCCCTAGGGAGGCGCCATGGGGACATCCTTACCGGATGCCCGAACCACCTCAACTGGCTCCTCTGGATGTGGTGGAGCAACAGTTCTACTCTGAGTCTCTCCTTGATAACTGAACTTCTCACTCTATCTCTAAGAGAGAGTCTAGATACCCAGCGGAAGAAACTCATTTCAACCTCCTGTATCGACTATCTCATTCTTTCAGTCACTACCCAGAGCTCGTGACCATAGGTGAGGGTAGGAACGTAGACCGACCGGTAAACAGAGAGCTTTGCCTTACAGTTCAGCTCCCTCTTCATCACAACGGACCGTTACAAAGTCCACAATACTGCAGACACTTCACAAATCCATCTGTCAATCTCATGCTTCATTCTTCCCTCACTCGTGAACAAAACCCAGAGATATGCTGGTGAAGATTCTCAGTCGTCCAGGACATGATAAATCAAAAAGGCGTTCAATACAAGATCAACTGGACTTTATTTGTTGCAGAAAACGTTTCGACTCCTATCCAGGAGGCTTTTTCAATTCCATGAACAAACTGTGAGAAGTTTGGAGTTATAACAGAACCACGCACCATCATATGTAAATTGCAAGCTGAGGTAACACATACATGTAAATTGACAGATCACACCTTAACAGTAGGGGGTTCCCTTGAGGTTCCCAGACTTATAACTCAGTTTTGGGACTGATTCCGAAACGTTTTACACCGGATGGGAACAGAGGTGTCTTGTCTGTAAATTAGACTAACAAACTTCTTTGAGAAGCCTCTGTTTGTTGGTTGGGAGTTGTTTTTTGTCAATTTACATACAGTGTTGTGTCTTCTGTCAGAGACCTCAAGGGAACCCCCTACTGTTAAGGTGTGATCTGTCAATTTACATGTATGTGTTACCTCAGCTTGCAATTTACATATGATGGTGCGTGGTTCTGTTATAACTCCAAACTTCTCACAGTTTGTTCATGGAATTGAAAAAGCCTCCTGGATAGGAGTCGAAACGTTTTCTGTTACAAATAAAGTCCAGTTGATCTTGTATTGAACGCCTTTTTGAAACCCAGAGATACTTGAACTCATCCACAGAACCTCACCCTTGACCTGAAGAGAACAATCCACTCTTTTATGGTTGAGGACCATGGCCTCAGATTTGGAGGTGCTGATTCTCATCTCAGCCGCTCCAGTGAGAGTTGAAGATCACGGCACAATGATGCCAACAGGATCACATCATCTGCAAAATGCAGAGATGGAGTCCTGAGGCCACTGTAACAAGCTCCTCCTAGCTCATAACCCCTATATTAAAACACATTCACATTAATTGATAAAAAAATGCTAATTAAGGGAAATGTTGGGTAAAATAGACAACTTAAAGGTCCACTGACATGATTTTTCTACTATTCATCAAATTGTTCAAAATAGATATATTTTATAATTTAAATATGTTCGTTTTTGCAAACAAAATGATAAATCACTTTAATTTTGCTTTAAAAGTGATTTTAAACTTCAAGCTGTGTATGGGAAATCCGTTTACACCCCAACGCACCATCTGTGACGTAGTGCCCAGAGTGAGAGGCAGAGGGCTCTGGTCTCTTTAATACAGGTAGTGGACAATTTAAAACCCGACTAATAATAATAATAATAATAATAATTTAGCCATCTATGTGAAGATTTGAGCTATTTGTCTTCAGTTTGCGAAGCAGAAAATAGTTTGGGTGATGGAACAAGAAACAACAGGATCTAATTTAGGTCTGATGCTGTATCAGACTTACCTCATGTCGAGCTGCTCATACCTGCACACTGTGACAAGCCCAGAGCTCTGCTCCACACTCTGGACACTACGTCACGGATGGTGCGTTCGGGTGTAAACGGATTTCCCATGATCAAACACGGCTTGAAGTTCAAAATCACTTTTAAAGCAAAATTAAAGTGATTTATCATTTTGTTTGCAAAAACTACCATATATAAATGATAAAATATATATTTTTGAGCAATTTGATGAATAGTAGAAAAATC
>JBBPBX010055947.1:0-22929 GCA_038048925.1 Garcialebias charrua
AAACTGTCAGACAGATAGGCGCCAGGCCTTCCCCCAAGCCAGAACTGATCCAAACAGACAGAACCAGAACCTCACATGAGTACATGCTCACATCCTGTCTCCCCTCAGGAAATCCTTACCATTCTTATAAGAGAAACTGATCACTTGAACACCGTGTGAAAACTCCTTCAAAATAAATGAAAACACAAAGACAAAAATATTTTATTTCATAACAGGAAGAGTGTTTTCTTTAACCTATTTAAATCAAAGATATTAATAACATTAACATCAACGGGTATCTACATTATATAACTCCTAAAAGGAAACAGCTCTTAAAATCTACTTAACTGTGAAACAGCTTTTTAAAATCTAAAAAACATCTTTAATGTATGCTAAAAAATAGTTGAAAATGATGAATTTAACCTGAGCGTTTCAACTTTCAATCTAGTCAATATTCTATTCGACAAGAATACTTTTTTATTCTTTATAAGTGTCAAAGTTTTATCAACTTAGTTAAACTTTTAAAAGACAGAATTTACTGGCAAGTCTAAAAATAAATCTCTGCTAATTTTGTTTAAGACTTGTTATCCTAAAATGCCTAAACTTAATTTTGATCTGATTATGGTTATTAATTTAAATTAACAAGCTTATTATAAAAGTTTAAACCGTCAATAATTGTATTCAATGCAATATACCGGTAATACTTTCTCACTTCCCATTTTTAGCTTATTGTGGTTACTTGGGCTTGGATTGAACGTAAAGTCGCTTATTTGGGCTTGTTATTCATTGCACTTTATTCTTCATCTAGAGTGAAAAGGCCACATTAAAATTAGCTCCAATAAGTGAGGAAATATGGGAAAAAAATAATTTAAAAAATGGGAGAAAAGGGTGCACACTTAGCATGGTTAGCTGTCCAATTTTTAGTTTATTTTTACTAAGTTGTATGCAGCTTTCATGAATGTCTATTGTTGTCATTGTCAATTGTTGTCATCACTCTTCGTTTAAAATTGAGATCTCTCTAGTAAATGAGTCCCAGAGGCTTAATGGGATTAATCTGTATAAATATGCAAAATGTATCTTTATTTTTTTAGAATGGATATGTTCTTCAAAGTGTTTAGCATAATTTTGCCGTTTGTATGCAACGCCATAATAAATGTATGTTTATACTGGTTAAAAACGGTCTTAGTTTTACACAATGGGGTGGATTACCAATTGGGCTCGTTTTGGGCTTGTTTTGGGTTGGTCGCTTGCTTCTGTCGCGAGATCTGGTAACACTATGTTATGAAATAAAACATATTTTTGTCTTCGTGTTATCATTTATCTTGAAGGGGTTTTTCACACGGTGTTCAAATGATCAGTCTCTCTTGTAGAATGATAAAGATTTACTAAAAGACACAGGATTGTGAGCATGTACACAGATCTGTCCTGGCGAGGTTCTGAAGGAGTGCTCAGTTTGGGTCTGTCCTGGCCTCTGAGTGACTTGAGAGTGGGAGGGGGCCTGGCGCCTCTCTGTCTGTCAGTTTTATGACCTTGCAGATATATGGCTATAAAGAAGTCACTGAAAGTCCCTCTGGTTCTGTGTGGTTGTTGAGCCAGAGGGTATCAGAACAGCTCTCCCGTCCCCCTCTTAGGGTCTTGTGGACCGGAACAGGCACAAAGTGTATCCTTTCCTGAAACTGCTCTATTCTGTTGGATCTAAAAGTGTGTGGATTTATAATATGTATAAGCCACTTTAAGGCACATAAGACATGATTGCATAAACATTTGTAAAACAGTTAATACCTTGATCATAAAGCACTTGTGTATTAATTATATAAAAGTTGTGTATTAGTTTCAATCAGATTAAAAATAGAACTGTGTAACATATAGAACTGTGCTGAGGCTAGCCTGTATAAATAAAGGTTGGATGAATGAATGAATATTATCCTTCACTCTCGAGCCCAAAGTTCTGCAAGCTGAAAAAAAGCAAATGGTATTTCCTGTTCCACAAGACAGAAGCCTTCTGGCAGTTAAGGGGGGGGAAGCACCCTACGAGAGAACAAAGAAGGGCTTCTGTCATTGGTGGAGAGCAGGAAATACCCTGCAAGATTATAAAACATGAGTCTCCTCCTCCACGTCAGACAATGCAAACCAAGCCCACGGGAAGAACTCATCAGGTTGTATGGGTCTGTCTCCATTGAATGCGCATTCAATGTCTTTTTCTCTCTCTCTTTCTTCTTTCTCCCTATCTCACTCTCTCATTCTCTGCCTTCTCATTTGAGATCATATATATGGCTTTATAAAATATAACAAATGTATTCTGTGACTTTTTAAATATATGATTAATTAAAGTGGGTTTGGAATTTCAAGTACCTCTCTGTCATCTTTCACTCCAGCATTCGATCCAAATAGAAACAAAAAACCAACTCGAGCGGAAAGTAAGGTTCAATCCGTAACAAATTGGAGGTTCTACCGAGATGTTTCTACCAAAGGACAAGAAAGGGGGTGGAAGAGAGTCCAACATGCTGAAAACAGACCGGTCTACACAATAATAAAAGGTAAGCAGATTGCCTGTTTCAACAAAAATCTGAAATTGGACATTTATAGGCAAATTTTACTCAGTGTGTTTGGACTCCAGGGTTAATACGTGTGAAAAAAAAGGAACGTTAAAATTAAAAGTAGAATTATAAGTTTCCAGCCAAGACTCCAGATTCCAGAGTAAAAACACGCAGTGGTCGCGCCCCCAGTGGTCCGACGGATCCATCTGGTTGAGGGGGAGTGGGGTTTTAGAATAAATATTCACCATCACTCCTGTAACACTAGACTGAGTTTACTGTAGTCTCGTTAGGTTTTGTGGCTAACTATAAAACAGTGTCAATTAAATCTACTTATAATTTGATTTATGATAAGTAGAGGCGGAATCTGGTGAGGTGGTGTATATTGTATATTACCATGCGTAAAATACGTTATAATACACTAGGAATAAAGGTATTGAAAAATCAAACCCACAAACAAATAAAATAAGAGATAATTTTAAAAAAATAACAAAATAAAGCATAAAATAATATGATAAAGGAGTGAACACAGACTTCCACAAATTTTATTAAAATTCAAGAGGTAATTTTCTTCCATTGTTGAAGGTTCTTTTCATGGTGTCAGAGTCTCGCGTGAATGAAGTGCAAAAGTTGGCCTGTCCAGAACGCAGCTAAAATGTCTCCCGCTCCTACTACACATGTGCACACACACACACACACTTTTAGCGCATGTCAGTTTGCCTGCCTCACCTACGTGGCTTGTCTCTGCTCTCCAAACTGCGCGTGGCTTTCGGATTTGTCTCTGTCTCTCTCTGCAACGCTACGTTGCTCTGGACCAGTGGCGGACCTAGACTTTTATTGCTGGGGGGGCCGAGGGGGGCCAAGGCTATAAGGGGTCCACTTACTACGGTACAGTGGGAAAAATGGATTTATCCCAACTTTTTGGGGATTTGTTGACGCTATGAAATTTTGAAACAACATATTTTTCCCTTAAAATGATACATTCTCTCAGTTTAAACTTTTGATCTGTGATCTAAATATTTTTAAGTTTAGAAATCAAGTGGTTTTCTAAACAGCTTTAGTGTTTGACTTTGTCCACACTTATAAAACACACAATGAAGTTCTCAAAAAAATATAGCGGTAAACTTAAATGGTACATATCGCCCCTTGCTGCTTTGAGCATGTAACAGTCACAAGACCACATTGTTGTGGTACTGTTCGGGTGTATTTTTTAAAGACATGTTAAGTGCAATTTGAAATAAGAAATATAAAATATGATAAAAATACATTTTTGTGTTTATTTCATTTCTATTCAAGACACTTTGATAAGAATGACTATATATTTAATATAGGCGGATACAGAGTACAGTATCTTTGTTTACAATTCTGGTTGGTGGTGTGCCTCGTGATTTTTTCAATGAAAACACTGTGCCTTGGCTCCAAAAAGGTTGAAAAGCACTGGTCTAATGAAAATAAACAGTTTAAGTTAATTAGAATTATTTAAAAAAATATATGAATTAGTACTTGTATCGGTACTTGGTATCGGCAAGTACTTTAATGTAAGTACTTGTACTTGTACTCGGTTTTCAAAAATCTGGTATCGGTGCATCCCTAGTGGAAATCATCTGAAAAAGCTTTAATTGGCTAAAACCAGCTGAACAATAGCTAAACAAGAGCATGGTTTTGCTAAATTAGGCTGAAAAAAGTTGAATTAAAACATGTAGAATTAGCTGAAAAAGCTGAAACAGGCTATATAATTATTAAGTAAAATACCTTGATATCATCACAATATTTTCTTCTTGCCTCAATAAAAGCACTGTCCTACTTGTTATTTATTTAATTGTTCCCATACATATCTCTCTAAAAAAGGAGGAAAATAATAACTACTGTATTTTTCAGCCTGTATGACATAGTTCTTAAACTTTTTACAAGCTATCTGAGGATTAAATAATCACCACTGTACCGACAGATATACTGTACGAAGCGGATAATGCAGAGGAAACAAATATTGAGGCGCTGAGGTTAGAACAAAGTTTTATTTAAATCAGTTAAATAATCACCACTGTACCAACAGATATACTGTACGAAGCAGATAATGCAGAGGAAACAAATATTGAGGCACTGAGGTTAGAACAAAGTTTTATTTAGATACAGCAGTTTAATAGAGTAACAAACGTAATCTCCACCTCCTCAGTAGTTGGTGCTGGTTTCCTGAAACACAGAATAAACATTGCATTAAAACGGTTTACACTTCTCCATTTTAACAGGATTAGATAATTTTCTACAGCGTGAATGTGGATGAAATGAAAATAGAACTTCAGCTCTGAACGGGGGTTTGGTTTTAACCAGGCTAGAAGGCCTCGGGACGTGTACAGTTTTTTGAATAAACAAATAAAATATTTGCGGACAGTTCGAGACAAATTGATTAGCGCCGAATGAACCTTCACGGTTGGAAGGATTGATCAAAAAGGATTATGACATTCTATCTCAATAATTTTAGGTTATAACACTTAAACAAACGGGAAATTTGGAAATTGCAGTGGGACCTTCCGTTAGCATAGCATAGGCTGTCCAACAGCGGACATTTTATAACTTTGTAACGGTAGACAGCTCACATCGGATTCGCTTAACAAAGCATACAGAGTGACGTCGTGTAGAGAAACGATAAGCAGAGAGTGGATTACCAATTTGGAAGACGTACTTTTGTGAATAGCTCCAGTGAATGTATACGTCTTGTGAGCGTTGACCGGAAGGCAGGGTTGCCAGATCTCTAGACCGAAAGAAGCGATCGGCTCCTTCAAAACAAGCACAAATAAGCGACTCAATGTCCGCGAGAAGCAAAAATAGGCCCACCACAAGCGGCTGATCAAATTTGAAAGCGACTCCAGGGAAGAACAAGCCCAATGCCGCTTGAAATAAGCGGACTTGGCAACTATGGGGACGCAAAAGACAGTCGTTTCCGGTACAGCCTGAGCAGTGTTGCCAGGTGAGAAATGTAGGATTATCGTACACCCATTATAAACAAAATAACAAGTATGCTCTATAGTCACTCTATTGTTGAATACTGTAGCGTCTAACAGGCACTCACAGTTTTGTGGCGTCAGTACTGGTGGGAACCATAGATATTAATACGCATTATTGTCTGGTGGCAACTAATGAGCTCCACAGAAAGTCTTCTGTCACATTTAGAAAAGCACGATTGGCTGGAATTTCAAGACGCCTTTAGGGTTCACAAAAAACTCAGACAGACAGTTGCGACAGGCTGATGGAAACCGATCACAACTACACGTTCACAGAATGGCCAAATTATTGTATTTTTGGCCTTTTTCAGGATTATTGATCGTACATCGTACAGAGGACAAAATTGTCGTACAAATACGAAAATTATCGTACAGCTGGCAACACTGAGCCTGAGTATAATGGAGACCCCTGATGGACGAAAAAAGGTACTGCAGACCGAAGCGTAATAATTTCTAGAGAAACCAAAAACAGGTCAGAGTCACTTTTATTTGTAATTTAATTTAGTCATCCAGTTGGGTTATTCGTTCTGAAACATTTAATAAAAGTAAAAGGATGCAGGTACAGATTTAATAACTGTTTGGAGTCAGATGAATAAAAAAGAGAACAGGAGGGGTTGACAACTTCTCTCCCCTGAAAAGTATAACACAAACAGTTAATTAACTATGCACACTTAGGAGGTATTAACACGAAGCACAATGAAACTTGTTTGATATTGGCTGGTGTTGGCTTTGATTCTTATTCGCCCCGAGTTCATTGTTTGGTTTCACTTTAGATCAGAAAAGGAGGTATGCTGAATACACGACAAACGCTCACTTAAAGTTCCAAACCAGTTTAATTAATCATAAGTTTAAAAAGTCACAGAATACATTTGTTCTATTTCTAAAAGCCATTACATTTGTTTAAAAGACGTGGACAGTGAGAGAGAGAGAGAGAGAGAAGGAAGGGAGAGAGGGGGAAAAGGAGGGACAGGGAGACCCCGCATACGACCTTGGTGGGCTGCTTTTTCCCCATGGCCGGCTCTCGCGTTGACTCCTGGAGGAGGAAAGGACTCATGCTTTTTTATTCTTTTGTAGGGCGTTGCCTGCCTTAACCAATAAGAAAAGTTTTCTGCTTTAAAGACCGTTACCTTCCTTTACTGCCAGAAAGCCCCCTCAGGGGGGTTTCAGCTTACTCTGGCCTTTGCAGGTTTGAGAGGGGGAAGGGCACAACACATTGATGACTGAAATAAATGTACATTTGTTGCTGAGTACTTATAAACACACACACACTCTAGTAGACCACTAAGTGACCAATTAGTGTAACTGGACATTAAATTACATTAAAGATCATAATCTACACACATAGATTTAGAGCTGTTCTTGTTGCTTTCTAACTGAACAAACATCCAGGGTAAGAAAGGAGGCTTTCAGTATATTTCCTGCCAGTCATATATTCTACAAAGTCGTAAAACTGACAAAGAGGCGCCAGGACTCCTCATCATGCTCCAAGCCTGCTTTAAACTGATAAGAGGAGTTTTGTTTCAGAGACTGTTCTCCTTCCCCCACTCCCAGAGAGCCTCTTTCTTGTAAACAAGAAATACCATTGCATGTCTTCAGTAACCAGAGTTCCGTTTAAAGAGGGGATAATGGCCCTAAGCACAAAAAATGTGTTTTATTTTCACAACAAAACCCCTTTTGGACCTCAATTTCTGAGGTCCACCTCAAAAAATAAAATCACACAACACACAATGTAGTTTAATGCATATATACACAATATTCAATCAGTTTTTTCAAAATCCTCCAAGTTATAGTTTTGCTATAGTGACCCTCTTGTCTGGCCACCACATTTTGACTTAATTTGTTAATATGCAAATTGTAGAATATAAGGAAATATATGCAAACTATGAATGATAATAATAGTAAGCGCTTTAGGATATTGCAGAATTATGAACCTTAAGTTCCCAAGTTCCTCCTCCAGCAGCAAGGCAGTTGTCTCCCTTGAACACACAAAAATAGAGAAAGAACACAAGATTTATATCACCATCACAGAAACATTAATATACTTTTTGAATGTGCCACACGTACTCAGGGGCATTCCCCTGGACAGCTACTCAAGGCAGACCCCCGGCATTGCACGCAACTTTGCTCGACTACTTTGGCTCTACCAAGGTACAAGAGTTTGAATGTGAGCTCTTCTTGTCGTCCAGCCCAATCTTTTAGCTCCTTCCTGGTTCACGGGCTGGAGCACACTGAACCATGTGGATCCCCTGGCATTGACACGCACTGCCTGTGGTGTGCGTTCAGCGACCCCACATGGGTCCTTACTGACCAGGGCTGTCTGGTCTTGCCTCCCCTGGACTCCGTTGAGAAAACCCCCTCAGCTGGAGCATTTCCAGGAACCACCTATCATAAACAGAATGTGCCACAGCAAACAACACCCAATCAATTATAAATCAGTAGTACAAAGAATGAATCATGCATGTGGTGGGTTTGGAAGAGGCTTAATCTTCATTAGGGTTAATTATGAGTAGTTTTAAGGTGGTTCATACTTACAAAAATACTGTACCTTTTCACTCAGCTTATAGCAGAAATTACACACGTAACAATAACATCACAAGCGGCGGCAGAGCATAATTAAAAAAAATAACATTGCAAGCGGCGGCAGAGCATAATTCTAAACAATAACATAGCAAGCGACGGCAGAGCATAATTCTAAACACCTTCTGATCAGGTCCACTTCAGGTTTGAGTGGTTTGAGCCTGCAGGCCAGGAAACATTTCCAAGGGGCGTCCCCCATCTTGCTTCACACACATTTCACAGAGAAAAAAAACAGTGTTGTTAATTGCTCATTTGAAATATGCTTGCATCAATACTCCTTCCTCCATGACATGATTAAAGAAAATAAAACGTTCAAGACCGATGCCGCCTCACTATCAACGCAAGTGAACTTTGTTTATAACGCCAATTTATCAGTTCCTTATTATGCTTTGTATACTAAAATGTATTTACCATTTTTTAGTTAATTAGTTATTTCTAGGAACATTTTTCGACCTAGTTGTTTTTAGGAAACATTTACAATCTAGTTATTTCTAATTAGTTATTTCTAGGGACCAATTTCAACCTCTCTATTTTTAGAAACATCTGTCCCCCTCTTGAAACAAAACTCGACCTTGTTTCAATTCTGCACGCCAAAGTTATTTGGTTATTAAATTGGAAATTGTGTCTAAATTTACCATCCTTTAACCTGAACACTAATGTCAGATGTTTCCTAAACCTCAGCCTATTGCCACCACTAATTTGGTTTTCACAACCATTAAGCTAACTGTAATCTACAATATCATCTCATTTTCTTTAAAATTATAATCATTTACCAAAATGTACCCCTTGTGACACATCAGAATCCCAACATGCACTCCGCCAAGGATAACTGCAAAAACAGAAATATAAAAGTTAACTCGTTTTAGGGTCAGGAGCTGGGATCATTTCCATTACTTTCCTTAAGCTTCACCACAGAGTTACAGGAACCAGAAGAAGCAAGTCGTTAGATCCACCTGAGCACAGTATAACTGAGAATCATGAGGCCCGCGCTAGCAGGCCCTCAATGTGCTTGCGTGTTTCATTAAAAAGTTTATCATAGCAACTGTAGTTTTGATCCCGGATACTAAGATCAATGACAGATCCTCACAGATCAATATGGGGTGCGGCCTTTGCTGGTATGAGTGACTTCAGGACCATTTGTTCTCTTGTCTGTTTGGAGAACGTGTTCAGCTTTCTCTTGTTCCAGCCCCCAGTGAGACGTTCACTGGGTTCTGATTCTCGTCCGGACCCCCCGAATCTGGACCATATATCCTGGCCATTTGTGTCTGATGACCATATTTTGACAGTTCTTTGAGAAAGTCTTTGCCTCTGCTTGGCTGAAAGTTTTTGTGGACAGTCTTTTGTTCTTTGATGCTCTGTCCTCCTTTTGGTGCCTTTGTTGTTTCCAGTCATTCCTTACGTAAGCCCTTCAAAAGTTCTTGAGCAAGGTTGCATATGCCTTGTTGTTGTTCTTCCCAGTGAAGTCACAGTGAGTCAGTTTCTTGACACACCTTCATATTAAATCTGATCCGATCTGATCAATAACCACAGTAGCTGAGATTCAAAAGTCAGATGTTGCATGTGTTTTGACAGAGGCCTATCTAAATGCATATTTACCATTATGTGTTCTGTAAAGATGAGGTGGGATTCATAAGACTCACTCTTGCCGTTCCACTAACACTGTTCAATGAGGCTATTAAAAAAATTAAAGAATTATTAACAGACCAGGATCAAATTATTTTTCTGTTAACAAGCTTCAATATAGATCCTTCGACGGAGACATCTTTCAATCTGATCTGCACAATAGATCCAAAACATTAGTTTACCTCAAAGTGAAATAATCAATTTACACTGAAACCAAAAAATACTGTAGCCTACTTTTATTTTAGATAATATAATTTACTATTTCCTAAGACCCCCTTGCTAGTATACAGTCTATGATAATTAGCCAATTCCTTGAGCCTTCTAAGATCTGCCTTCTTATTGGATTTATTTATGTATCGTGTATATTTTCATGTCTAAACAGCACCGCTAGATGCCCTCCTAAATTGTCAATTTGAAATTATTAAGCTCAGTGGCTCATTTATTCAAAGTAAAAATATGGGCTCATTCATTTTGGCCTGTTGTTCCAGGTATATAACTATTAGTCCAGGGGTGTCAAACTCATTTTGATCTGGGAGCCGCATACAGCTTAATCTGATCTCAAGGGGGCCAGACCAGAATACTCATTCCAAAAGTCCATTTTTCCTTTTTATTAGTGCAAAGAATAAATAAATTATAAAAATATTAACATTAAATTAATTGTCCTTTTACACTTTTACTCAGTTTAACATTTAAGTGCATTACATATTAAAAAACTGATCAGTGATTGCACGTTTTAAAACATTTATTCAACAAACTGTTTTGTTAAATACCCTGATGCATGCTCAATAATCCAGGTAGAGAAATCTAAAAAAGCTAAATCTGGGCTTCTGGACATACAAAAAAACAGTTCTGTTAAAACCCTTTCCTGCATGTTAAAAGTGCATCAAAATTTAGAAATGAATGAATTTTAAATCCATTTTCCACATCTAGGAAGCAACTGTGAACCCATAAATTGAGCTTTGAGCGTAGCTGTTTTATTAATGTTTGTAGTGAAAACTTGCTCACAGGTAGGTAGTCCCAGACATGGACATTTTTGCAGCCAGTGCTGTCAGTTTAGGATAGTAAGAGATACTTGTAAAATGTTTTCAAGCCCACAGAGGCAAATTTGTCCTTCAATTCTACATCACACTGCAAATCAATGATTTCAACATGTCAACAGCACATCAGAAGCTCTGATGGTGAGAGAAAAACTGCTAATTCTGAGATTTCCATTAATGAAAAGTGCGTTATATGTTGAATTCATTATTATTATTATTATTATTCAAACCCCAATCTGTCCTCTTCTCTTATTCATCTGACTCCAAACAGTTATTAAACTCTGTACCTGCATCCCTTTACTTTTATTAAATGTTTCAGAACGAATAACCCAACTGGATGACTGAATTAAATTACAAATAAAAGTGACTCCGACCTGTTTTTGGTTTTTCTAGGAATTATTATGCTCCTGTCTGCAGTACCTTTTTTCGTCCATCAGGGGTCTCCATTATACTCAGGCTCAGTGTTTGCCAGGTATACGATAATTAGCGTATTTGTACGATAATTTTTGCCCTCTGTACGATCAATAATCCCGAAAAAGGCCAAAAATACAATAATTTCGCCATTCTGTGAACGTGTAGTTGTGATCGGTTTCCGTCAGCCTGTCGCAACTGTCTGTCGGAGTTTTTTGTGAACCCTGAAGGCGTCTTGGAATTCCAGCTAATCGTGCTTTTCCAAATGTGACAGAAGACTTTCTGTAGGGCTCATTATTTGCCACCAGACAATAATGCGTATTAATGTCTATGGTTCCCCCCAGTACTGATGCCACAAAGCTGTGAGTGCTTGTTAAACGCTACAGTATTCAACAATAGAGTGACTATATAGCATACTTATTTTGTTTATGATGGGTGTACGATAATCCTACATTTCTCACCTGGCAACCCTGCTCAGGCTATACACGAAATGACTGTCTTTTGCATCCCCATAGTTGCCAAATCCGCTTATTTCAAGCGGCATTAGGCTTGTTTTTCCCTGGAGTCGCTTTCAAATTTGATCAGCCGCTTATGGCGGTTTTTTCTTTCTTCTCGCGGACATTGAGTCGCTTATTTGTGCTTGTTTTGAAGGAGCTGATCGCTTCTTTCGGTCTAGAGATCTGGCAACCCTGCCTTCCGGTCAACGCTCACCAGACGTGTACATTTACTGGAGCTATTCACAAAAGTACGTAATCCACTTTCTCTGCTTCTTATATTGGAAAATGCAAGAATGATGCGTTCGGTTATACCTCCCCACGTCCTTTACACAAATACACAAATTATAAGAACGACGACGACATCTCGTGAACCACGTCAAACCTAGTGGCTCGTTAGCTTTGCTGTTAGCTGCTAAGTTCGTCTACAAAGACTAAATTTGGATTATTTAAAGTCAATATCGTTTATCTACACGACGCGCCACTGTACGCTTTGTTAGCAAATCCGATGTGAGCTGTCTACCGTTACAAAGTTATAAAATGTCCGCTGTTGGGCAGTATATGCTATGCTAACGGGAGGTTCACTGCAATTTTCCAACTTTCCCGTTTGTCTAAGTGTTACAACCTAAAATTATTGAGATAGAATGTCATAATCCTTTTTGATCAATCCTTCCAACTGTGACGGTTCATTCGGCCCTAATTAATTTGTCTCGAACTATCCGCAAATATTTTATTTGTTTATTCAAAAAACCGTACAATCCTGAGGCCTTCTAGCCTGGTTAAACCCAGACCCTCGTTCAGAGCTGAGCTGAAGTTCTATTTTTTCATTTCACCCACATTCACACTGTAGAAAATGATCTAGTCCTGTTAAATGGAGAAGTGTAAACCGTTTTAATGTAATGTTTATTCTGTGTTTCAGGGCACCAGCCCCTAAGGAGGTGAAGACTACGTTTGTTACTCCATTTAACTGCTGTATCTAAATAAACTTTGTTCTCAACCTTAGCGCCTCAATGTTTGTTTCATATTTAATCTTCAGATAGCTTGTGACAAGTTTAAGAAGAAAAAGCAATCCATAAATATGTCATACAGGCTAAAAATACAGTAATCATTATTTTCCTCCTTCCATTTTTGAATTCTTTAAAGTCCATGACTCACCATGTTTTCAAATTGCATCGCCATTATTTATTTGTTTATTTAAAAATAATACAGGAGCGTTTATTTATATTGTAGAGAAATAACGCTAAATGTGTTATTTCATGATTCATAGCAGATTTTTAGCAAAAACTCCGGGAAGATCTGCCCCTCTCTTTTTTCTCACCCCGTGGGTCGGGAGTTCATAAAGGTAGCTGCGCAGCGGAGCTCTGAGCGCGCGTGCTCCCCGTGCTCCACGCAACAAGGCTGGACAGAACCAAGCCCTGAGTCAACGAAAAGAACTTCAAAGGTAACAGCAGAACGGGAAGCCAGGGAGAAGACGAGAGAAGCCGCGCGGCTATTGCTCCTCTCTGGGCAGAAGCTGAGAGGCTTTGAGAGCAGCGAGCAACAGTCCGCAGCGGTGTTATATCTTATTAAAACATCTATAAAATAAATAAAAAATAAAAACAGAGCACTGGTCCAGTTGTACACACAAATGCACCAAGAAATATGCAGTTTTAACTCCCATTTTTTATTTTTTTTTTAAACCCTCGCCTGGCCCAAATGCAAAAATGAAAATAGACGAAATATTCTACTACAGTAATAGTTTATCATATTATTTTATCCTTTATTTTGTTCTTTATTTTAAAAGTATCTCTTACTTATTTTATTTGTTTGTGGGTTTTTCCTGAACTGACAAAGACATTGCATTTTTTATGATTTTAATCTGCTTGGTCAGTGTTTTAAGCAAGGTTTTCTCAAGTTTTTTTTTTTTTTTTTTAAACTCTCCTCCATGTCACACATACACCAAGCCTATTAATCTTTATTGATACTAGAACAACCGGAACTTAGAACCTTTTGAGCGTAAAATAAGATTGGTATGTGTGTTGACTCCTCCCAGTACCCGTACCCTCACTGGTTTAGAACATAGAAAAGATTTAGTATTGTGTGACTAATTTTATTCTATTTTTAACTGGTCCAGATTTGGAACTCTTATCGGGTTATTTTATCAGCGAAAGTCAGCGCGTTTATTTCAAATTCTCACCCCAGTCCCGCCCTTACTTATTTAATCTCGAATTATAAGTAAGTCTAAATTGTCACTGTTTTAAACTAGACACCACCCTAGCAAGTTTACAGTTTAAACTTGGTCTCAGAGTTACAGGGTCAGCGGCGAATAAATTATTTATTTATTCTAAAACCCCGACCCCTCTGTTCCAAACGCCCATCGGCATTTGGGAGGCGCGACCACTGCGTGTTTTTACCTGGGACTTGGGTATTATTATTTTATTTTACGTATACGTATACTTGTCTTATTTCCTTATCTTACTGGAGTCCAACCCACTGAGTTAAAATTTGCCTATAAATGTCCAATTTCAGATTTTTGTTGAAACAGGCAATCTGCTTACCTCATTGTTGTGTAGACCGGTCACTGATCAGTGCTCTGGACTCCCACTTGTCCTTTCCTGTCCGCGCGTGCAACCAATCTTGGTGGGACCTCCAAATTTGTTAGCTTTGATTCTTATTCGCCCCGAGTTCGTTGTTTGGTTTCACTTTAGATCAGAAAAGGAATACACGACAAACGCTCACTTAAAGTTCCAAACCAGTTTAATTAATCATAAGTTTAAAAAGTCACAGAATACATTTGTTCTATTTCTAAAAGCCATTACATTTGTTTAAAAGACGTGGACAGTGAGAGAGAGAGAGAGAGAGAGAGAGAGAGAGAGAGAGAGAGAGAAGGAAGGGAGAGAGGGGGAAAAGGAGGGACAGGGAGACCCCGCATACGACCTTGGTGGGCTGCTTTTTCCCCATGGCCGGCTCTCGCGTTGACTCCTGGAGGAGGAAAGGACTCATGCTTTTTTATTCTTTTGTAGGGCGTTGCTTGCCTTAACCAATAAGAAAAGTTTTCTGCTTTAAAGACCGTTGCCTTCCTTTACTGCCAGAAAGCCCCCTCAGGGGGGTTTCAGCTTACTCTGGCCTTCGCAGGTTTGAGAGGGGGAAGGGCACGACACATCGATGACTGAAATAAATGTACATTTGTTGCTGAGTACTTATAAACACACACACACTCTAGTAGACCACTAAGTGACCAATTAATGTAACTGGACATTAAATTACATCAAAGATCATACTCTACACACATAGATTTAGAGCTGTTCTTGTTACTTTCTAATGGTACAGTCACACCGAGCAACGTTTTGAACCTCCAAGAAGCTCCTCACGCACGCAAGTGGACGCGTTGCCCAGTGTTGTCCAAACTGTAGTGTTGCGGCGGCTTCGTTGCTGTGGCGATGGGGTGTGGGAGGAGCTTACCGGTATACAGAGTGCACTCCGCCAGGCGAGGAGCCTTTTATTTCCGTCTCTGTCGAGCAGACTTGACTGGTCGTGAAGGAATTGTCGCGAACACACAGCTACAATGAGTTTCTCTTCCATAGTCCACGAGCTCGCGAGTCTTTTCTTTTTTTTCCCAACAAACAATACGTCACATAGTGCGCGCGCACCCTCGTTTCCGCCTCACATAGGGACTCTCCCACTGCCCCCTCTCTTCTGTCCCCCGACTAGGTGGAGTTGAGCGGCGTTTGAAAGTTTGAACCACGAAATCTTCAACATGTTGAATGCTCGGTTTGGAGGTGGAAGCCGGTTCACGTGCACGAAAAAACGCTCCTCAGAATGCGCAACACGCACGCGACCTGACGCCAGACGCCAGGAGGTGCCTGAGTGCATCCACCATTGACTTTACATGGAAGCTGGAAGCTTTGGAGGTAAAAACGTTGCTCGGTGTGACTGTACCATAACTGAACAAACATCCAGGGTAAGAAAGGAGGCTTTCAGTATATTTCCTGCCTGTCATATATTCTACAAAGTCGTAAAACTGACAAAGAGGCGCCAGGACTCCTCATCATGCTCCAAGCCTGCTTTAAACTGATAAGAGGAGTTTTGTTTCAGAGACTGTTCTCCTTCCCCCACTCCCAGAGAGCCTCTTTCTTGTAAACAAGAAATACCATTGCATGTCTTCAGTAACCAGAGTTCCGTTTAAAGAGGGGATAATGGCCCTAAGCACAAAAAATGTGTTTTATTTTCACAACACTGGTATGAATTATGGACATTAAAAGCAATAAGAGGACAGATTGGGGTTTGCATAATAATAATAATAATAATAATAATAATAATAATGAATTCAATTTATAACGCACTTTTTCATTAATGAAATTCTCAAAGAACTAAAGAGGAGTAGCCCTCACAGACAGGTCTTAAATAAATACACCTTTAATTTTAATCTATTGAGGACATAAATTGAATCTCAATTTATAACAAATGGAGAATTGGACTTTAAAAAATCGACTAATAGTTATATACCTGGAACAACAGGCCAAAATGAACGAGCCCATATTTTGACTTTGAATAAATGAGCCACTGAGCTTAACAATTTCAAATTGACAATTTAGGAGGGCATCCCGCGGTACTATTTAAACATGAAAATATACACTATACATAAATAAATCCAACAAGAGGGCAGATCTTAGATGGCTCAAGGAATTGGCTAATTATCATAGACTGTATACTAGCAAGGGGGTCTTAGAAAACAGTAAATTATATTTTCTAAAATAAAAGTAGGCTACAGTATTTTTTGGTTTCAGGGTAAATTGATTATTTCACTTTTAGGTAAACTAATGTTTTGGATCTGTTGTACAGATCAGATTAAAAGATGCCTCTGTCGAAGGATCCATAATAAAGCTTGTTAACAGAAAATTAATTTGATCCTGGTCTGTTAATGATTTTTAAATTTTTTTAATTTTTTAAATAGCCTCCTTGGACGGTGTTGGTGGAACAGCAAGAGTGAGTCTTATGAATCCCACCTCATCCTTACAGAACACATAATGGTAAAACATGCATTAAGATAGGCCTCTGTCAAAACACATGTACCATCTGACTTTTGAATCTTAGCTACTATGGTTATTGATCAGATCGGATCAGAATTAATATGAAGGTGTATCCAGAACTGGCTCACGGTGACTTCACTGAGAACAACAACAACGTGGCTGGACTCATATGCAACCTTGCTCAAAGAACTTTTGAGGGGCTTACGCAAGGAACGACTGAAAACAATAAAGGCACCAAAAGGAGGGCAGTGCACTAGACTGTCATCAAAGAGCAAAAGACTGTCCACAGAAACTTTCAGCCGAGCAGAGACAGGGACTTTGTCAAAGAACTGTCAAACCATGGTCATCAGACACAAATGGCCAGAATATACGGTCCGGATTTGGGGGATCCTGACGAGAATCAGAACCCAGTGAACGTCTCACGGGGGGCTGGAACAAAAGAATGCTGAACACGTTCTCCAAACAGACAAGAGAACAAATGGTCCTGAAGTCACCCATATCAGCAAAATCCGTACCCCATATTGATCTGTGAGGATCTGTCATTGATCTTAGTATCCAGGGTCAAATCTACAGTTGCTATGATGCATTTTTTAAATGTAACACATAGACACATTTAGGGCCTGCTAGTGCGGGCCTCATGATTCTCAGTTATACTGTACTCAGGTGGATCTGACGACTTGCTTCTTCTGGTTCCTGTAACTCTGTGGTGAAGCTTCATACAATGTTTTATAGAACTGAAGAGAGGGTAGCAGTTATCCTTGGCGGAGTGCATGTTGGGAATCTGATGTGTCACAAGGGGTACATTTTGGTAAATGATTATAATTTTAAAGAAAATGAGATGATATCGTAGATTACAGTTAGCTATATGGTTGTGAAAACCAAATTAGTGGTGGCAATAGGTTGAGGTTTAGGAAATATCTGACACTAGTGCTCAGGTTAAAGGATGGTAAATTTAGACACAATTTCCAATTCAACAACCAAATAACTTTGGCGTGCAGAATTGAAACAAGGTAGAGTTTTGTTTCATAAGGGGGAAAAGGTGGACAGATGTTCCTAAAAATAGAGAGGCTGAAATTGGTCCCTAAAAATAATTAGATAGTAAATGTTTCCTAAAAACAACTAGGTTGAAAAATGTTCCTAGAAATAACTAATTAATTAATAGATGGTAAATACATTTTAGTATACAAAGCATAATAAGGATAACTTATGAATTGGCATTATAAACAAAATCCACTTGCGTCGATGTAGTGATACACCTCGTCTCTGATATTTTAGGTTTCACACCTCTCTGAAACTCTCAGTGTTACACTTGCTTGAAGTTCAAGGAGACGAGTAAACACCATTTTGGTTAACAATTATTATGAATTAATGGACACTAATTAATCAGATTGAACTTTCTCTTTAATGTGTGTTAATTCAGAATTGATCTACAGTATATTTTGTCATTTTAATGATGATCTGCTACTTTCATGAGCTTTGGCCTTCTGCTGGTTTTATTTCTGCAAAAGCAAGCAGTCTTTGAATCTAAAGCACAAGGTCAGAGTAAACGTTTAACTTGCAGCTTCTTTTGTGTTGTCTATGAAGTTAGACATAATATTCTCTGTGCTCACAAGCAGGCCACCTGGCTGTTTATGTAAACAGTTTTCCTGTTGTCCGTCAAGAGACTTTCTGCCTATGGAATTAAACTTCCATCTTTTGTTTTGTTGAACCAGCCTGTGGCCATTGAGAAGGTGGGTCAGACCCCACCTCCCCTATAAATGGGCACTTCCTATTTTTGCCTTTAGAGTTTGGAGGAGAACGAACGGTCAACCTGCTCTCTCCTCTGGGAAAGCTGGAGACGGCCCGGTCAGGTGTCAACGACCCACGTCTCAGCTGGGATCATAGTAAAGCCTTACTGTGATCCTATCACTCATTTCTGGAAGATTTTGTTTTCTGAAGTTTTACTTTGAAAAGTTCAGCCAGTAGCTGGTCCTGTTTCTGCCGGTGAAAGCGTGCTCCCGCTCGTCTGATCCAGACATACACGCACGAAGTCGACTGGACCTCAACGGGACAACACAGTCCGTTAGTGTCCACAAACTTCTCTGTCCTCACCTCCAAGGGACTATCGTCACCAGGTAAAGAGGCTTTGCTTGTATGCTGCACGTGTCGGAGGCACAGCCTGATCCGTATGGGAAGGTGCCACCCTGGTTGTTTTCAAAATAATTAACTTCCGTTAACTTAGCTTCCATTCATCTTCTTCCTCCTATTTCTTATTTTTCATAAGCATTTAAACTTTAAGTAATGTGCCAACAGAAAGGTCCAACTGTCTGTTTGTTTTAATTTGAATTCTTGTCAACGTAGTTATTAAATCAGAGCTAATATCGATACAAATGTTTAATGTAATTTTTGTGATAGTTTCAATAAAAGGTCTATTTTTTTGGTAGACCAACATAAGTTGAAGCCTCTCGTGAAGTTACATTTCTGGCTAATCACATCGTTAGATTTGTTGATTTAATCTGAAAAAGTTGAGACCCCGTGAACTTGGTGGCATGTTTGTGCAGATAAAAGTCTGCTCATACCTGCACGTCTAAAACTATAGGTAAGTCAGTAAACTGACCTCGTTTGTGTTTAATTACACAAACGGCCTATAGATTTCCTTTACATATTGGTGGCCGCGTACAGGTCTGCTGAAAGATTAAATCGATTAAGTTGTTTGTGTAGCTTGATGTTACGGTGTTTGTTGGCATTAGTTTGCATCCTGGTTTTGGGCTTATAAGGATAGTTTTGGCTGGTGAGTGTCTCAGAGATTGCTGATTGTGGCATTGTCTGGTGAGTTTTCCCGTTAGAATTATTCTTTTCTTCCACTTTTGAACGTATGTTTTGGAGCTGCGGATGAATGAATGTTTGTTTTTGTGAGACGTTTCATTACGTGTCGCGAGGCTGCATGCATTTTTTCATTGTGGTGGCCGCCGTGTCACCACTGTTTCATTTTATTACATCTGCGATTTACTGTTAAACGTCTGTTTCACTCTTTGCTGCTCCATTTTTACCTAATCTGTTACAACGTGTTTGCCGAGGTTCGGGAAAACCCACTCCGTTTGGGCCGGACCGAGTTCCGGTTCCGTTTGACGTAAAGTCCGTTTGTTGTACACAGTTAGAGTGCTGCCTCCCCTGGGGGCGTGAGAGTTAGCTTGGATGTGTTGTGCTCGTTAACAGAATTTTCTGCGGTGTAAAAATACGTTTATTTTGTGAAAGTGTGTCTAGGACTTTGGGTCGGGCTAAGCTAAGCGATACCGAGAGACAAGATGGCTGCTTAAAACGCTGTGATTGGTCCATTGTGTGTCGCGTTCAAGAACGTTGGTTTCTGTAGACTCTGATTGTCAGATTCATTTTTGTACACATTTGTGACGGTTTATTTGTGTTGTTTGAGTTCTATGCAAGTGATATCGTCGAAGACTGGCTTAACCGCGGTGTTTTGCGATATTTATGACTGTTTTAGAACGTTAAAAAGTCCGTTCCTCGCTAGAGTTCAAGAGGCCGCAGGTCCGTGAACGCACCGCTCCAACGGCACGTCACTAGTGGGTGGTGTTAGGTTTGGAAGACACTATTTCCCATGAACACTTGGGTTTTAGAACTACAGTTCTGTCTTCGCTGTGATTGGTCGATTACGCTGTAAGTGTTGGCGCTTGCGCAGTGGGTGAAGCCCGCTCCTCGTCAACTTTCACTTCACAGCTTGTCCCAGACGAGTTTCCGTGCTTGTTTGTCCATTACTGTCATTAAAAAGACTGTTTAAACGCGGTGTTTTTGAGATTTTAATGGGTGGATTGAGTCGGTTGCTCTGATACTGCCGATCGCCATGTGACCAGGTCACGTGACACCGATTTTGCCGGTTTTATGAGGACCGACCTTATTTCTTTTAAACGCAGTTTAAAAGGTTTCACAGTTCAACCGATTTTGCTCACATGATTTCGTTTTTGTGAGCCTGGGGCTCTGAAGCTGTACCACGTAACGCTTTGGGTCTGTCTGCTTGATGCTTTTCATCCGTGTTAGATGTCTGTGGGCTAAAAGCTGCAGCTTCGCTCACTGGTGATAACAGCGCCTCTATAGCGGTCAGATAGAGAAATTACAGTCGCTGTGATAAACTCACTTCCAGCGCTGTGCCCCCTGCTGGTTACATTAGAAGACGTAGTCTTCCTGTAATTTGTACATGTTGAATGTTCCTGTTTTAAACGGGTAACATTTTGAGAATATTGTACACACAGCACCCTTTCATTTGATTTTCACATATAATCAAATGTTGATGGCAGAACAGTTACACAGATTTAATACAGACATGTCTGTTGTTGATAAAATTTGACACCTTTATCATCAATTCTGTGCAAAACTAGCTCTCTGTCCCTGTTTTTAGACTGCAAGTTTAAAATAACACACAGGAGGCATTTTTTGTCTTGATTTTCACAAAATCACACGAAAAACAGCCAATTTTGTTTGACCTTGTAACAGGTCGACAAATTAACAAATTGAAACTATCACAAAAATTACATAAACATTTGTATCGATATTAGCTCTGATTTAATAACTACGTTGACAAGAATTCAAATTAAAACAAACAGACAGTTGGACCTTTCTGTTGGCACATTACTTAAAGTTTACCATGATGAAAATAAACATAAGGAGGAGTTTAAGGAGGAAAGATAAAAGATTGAAATGAAATGGTTGAATCTTATCTTGAGATGTTTAACCAGTGATAGCACCCTCTGCTCGGTTTCGGCTGGACGTCCGTCCCGTGATGAAACACTTTTACCTTCGTGAAGATGATCCTGTCTCAACTCCGGTAAATTAGTCAAGCCAGACGCGCAGGCGTCTCTCCCTTCTCTTGTGTTGTCTATGAAGTTAGCCATAACATTTTTCTGTGCTCACAAGCAGGCCACCTGGCTGTTTATGTAAACAGTTTTCCTGCTGTCCGTCAAGAGTCTTTTCTGCCTATGGGATCATACTTCCATCTTTTATTTTGTTAACCAGCCTGTAGCCGTTGAGGAGGTGGGGAGACCCCACCTCCCCCATATAATGGGCACTTCCTATTTGGAAGTTAGAGTTTCGAGGAGTACGAACTGTCAACCTGCTCTCCTCTCTGAAAGCTGGAGACGTCCCGGTCAGGTGTCAACGACCCACGTCTCAGCTGGGATCATAGTAAAGCCTTACTTTGATCCATTCACTCTCCTTTCTGAAGAATTTGTTTTCTAAAGTTTTATTTTGAAAGTTCAACCAGTGCGATTGGAGTCTGTTCCTGCCGGTGAACGCGTGCTCCCGCTCGTCTGACCCAGTCATACACGCACGAAGTCATCTGGACGCTCACTGGACCACACAGTCCGTTAGTGTCCACAAACTTCTCAGTCCTCACCTCGCAAGACGTCTCGTCACCAGGTAAAGAGGCTTGTTTGTATGCTGCACGTGTGAGAAGCCCAGCTAAGATCCGTATGGGAAAGCTTGCCACCCTGGTTGTTTTCAAAATAATTAACTTTAGCTTAACTTAGCTCCAGAACTCCTTCCTCCTATTTCTTATTTTCCATAAGTATTTAATATGTTTGTTTTCATCATGGTAAACTTTAAGTAATGTGCCAACAGAAAGGTCCAACTGTCTGTTTGTTTTAATTTGAATTCTTGTCAACGTAGTTATTAAATCAGAGCTAATATCGATACAAATGTTTAATGTAATTCTTGTGATAGTTTCAATAAAAGGTCTATTTTTTGGTAGACCAATATAAGTTGAGTCTAAGCGTGAAATTACATTTCTGGCTAATCACATCGTTAGATTTGTTGATTTATTCTGAAAAAGTTGAGACCCCGTGAACTTGGTGGCAAGTTTGTGCAGATAAAAGTCTGCTCATACCTGCACGTCTAAACTATAGGTAAGTCAGTAAACTGACTAATAACTCCTATATTGTTACATTTATTGGTATAATAACGGTGTTATTGGTGGCCCGTCCGAGTTCCTGGAACGTTTATTAAGTTGTTTGGTGTAGCTTATTTTTGTTAACGGTGTTTGTTGGCATTAGTTTACATCCTGGTTTTGGGCTTGTAAGAATAGTTCTGGCTGGTGGAGTGTCCGGGAGTTGCTGATCGTGGCATTGTCTGGATTATTTTGCTGATAGAATTATTTTATATTTCACATTTCAACGTCTGTTTGAAGCTGCTGAGTGATAAATGTTTTGTTTGTTTTTGTGAGACGTTTCATTACGTGTCACGAGGCTGCATGCATTGTTCATTTTGTGACCGCCGTGTCACGA
>JBBPBX010055948.1:0-11853 GCA_038048925.1 Garcialebias charrua
TCCAACATCTGCAGGATGCACCATGATAGACAACATCCAACATCTGCAGGATGCACCATGATAGACAACATCCAACATCTGCAGGATGCACCATGATAGACAACATCCAACATCTGCAGGATGCACCATGATAGACAACATCCAACATCTGCAGGGTGCACCATGATAGACAACATCCAACATCTGCAGGGTGCACCATGATAGACAACATCCAACATCTGCAGGATGCACCATGATAGACAACATCCAACATCTGCAGGATGCACCATGATAGACAACATCCAACATCTGCAGGATGCACCATGATAGACAACATCCAACATCTGCAGGGTGCACCATGATAGACAACATCCAACATCTGCAGGATGCACCATGATAGACAACATCCAACATCTGCAGGGTGCACCATGATAGACAACATCCAACATCTGCAGGATGCACCATGATAGACAACATCCAACATCTGCAGGATGCACCATGATAGACAACATCCAACATCTGCAGGATGCTCCATGATAGACAACATCCAACATCTGCAGGATGCACCATGATAGACAACATCCAACATCTGCAGGATGCTCCATGATAGACAACATCCAACATCTGCAGGATGCACCATGATAGACAACATCCAACATCTGCAGGATGCACCATGATAGACAACATCCAACATCTGCAGGATGCTCCATGATAGACAACATCCAACATCTGCAGGATGCACCATGATAGACAACATCCAACATCTGCAGGATGCACCATGATAGACAACATCCAACATCTGCAGGATGCACCATGATAGACAACATCCAACATCTGCAGGATGCACCATGATAGACAACATCCAACATCTGCAGGATGCACCATGATAGACAACATCCAACATCTGCAGGATGCACCATGATAGACAACATCCAACATCTGCAGGATGCACCATGATAGACAACATCCAACATCTGCAGGATGCACCATGATAGACAACATCCAACATCTGCAGGATGCACCATGATAGACAACATCCAACATCTGCAGGATGCACCATGATAGACAACATCCAACATCTGCAGGATGCACCATGATAGACAACATCCAACATCTGCAGGATGCACCATGATAGACAACATCCAACATCTGCAGGATGCACCATGATAGACAACATCCAACATCTGCAGGATGCACCATGATAGACAACATCCAACATCTGCAGGATGCACCATGATAGACAACATCCAACATCTGCAGGATGCACCATGATAGACAACATCCAACATCTGCAGGATGCACCATGATAGACAACATCCAACATCTGCAGGATGCACCATGATAGACAACATCCAACATCTGCAGGATGCACCATGATAGACAACATCCAACATCTGCAGGATGCACCATGATAGACAACATCCAACATCTGCAGGATGCACCATGATAGACAACATCCAACATCTGCAGGATGCACCATGATAGACAACATCCAACATCTGCAGGATGCACCATGATAGACAACATCCAACATCTGCAGGATGCACCATGATAGACAACATCCAACATCTGCAGGATGCACCATGATAGACAACATCCAACATCTGCAGGATGCACCATGATAGACAACATCCAACATCTGCAGGATGCACCATGATAGACAACATCCAACATCTGCAGGATGCACCATGATAGACAACATCCAACATCTGCAGGATGCACCATGATAGACAACATCCAACATCTGCAGGATGCACCATGATAGACAACATCCAACATCTGCAGGGTGCACCATGATAGACAACATCCAACATCTGCAGGATGCACCATGATAGACAACATCCAACATCTGCAGGATGCACCATGATAGACAACATCCAACATCTGCAGGGTGCACCATGATAGACAACATCCAACATCTGCAGGATGCACCATGATAGACAACATCCAACATCTGCAGGATGCACCATGATAGACAACATCCAACATCTGCAGGATGCACCATGATAGACAACATCCAACATCTGCAGGATGCACCATGATAGACAACATCCAACATCTGCAGGATGCACCATGATAGACAACATCCAACATCTGCAGGATGCACCATGATAGACAACATCCAACATCTGCAGGGTGCACCATGATAGACAACATCCAACATCTGCAGGATGCACCATGATAGACAACATCCAACATCTGCAGGATGCACCATGATAGACAACATCCAACATCTGCAGGATGCACCATGATAGACAACATCCAACATCTGCAGGATGCACCATGATAGACAACATCCAACATCTGCAGGATGCACCATGATAGACAACATCCAACATCTGCAGGATGCACCATGATAGACAACATCCAACATCTGCAGGATGCTCCATGATAGACAACATCCAACATCTGCAGGATGCACCATGATAGACAACATCCAACATCTGCAGGATGCACCATGATAGACAACATCCAACATCTGCAGGATGCACCATGATAGACAACATCCAACATCTGCAGGATGCACCATGATAGACAACATCCAACATCTGCAGGGTGCACCATGATAGACAACATCCAACATCTGCAGGATGCACCATGATAGACAACATCCAACATCTGCAGGGTGCACCATGATAGACAACATCCAACATCTGCAGGGTGCACCATGATAGACAACATCCAACATCTGCAGGATGCTCCATGATAGACAACATCCAACATCTGCAGGGTGCACCATGATAGACAACATCCAACATCTGCAGGATGCACCATGATAGACAACATCCAACATCTGCAGGATGCACCATGATAGACAACATCCAACATCTGCAGGATGCTCCATGATAGACAACATCCAACATCTGCAGGATGCTCCATGATAGACAACATCCAACATCTGCAGGATGCTCCATGATAGACAACATCCAACATCTGCAGGATGCACCATGATAGACAACATCCAACATCTGCAGGATGCTCCATGATAGACAACATCCAACATCTGCAGGATGCTCCATGATAGACAACATCCAACATCTGCAGGATGCACCATGATAGACAACATCCAACATCTGCAGGGTGCACCATGATAGACAACATCCAACATCTGCAGGATGCTCCATGATAGACAACATCCAACATCTGCAGGGTGCACCATGATAGACAACATCCAACATCTGCAGGATGCACCATGATAGACAACATCCAACATCTGCAGGATGCACCATGATAGACAACATCCAACATCTGCAGGGTGCACCATGATAGACAACATCCAACATCTGCAGGATGCACCATGATAGACAACATCCAACATCTGCAGGATGCTCCATGATAGACAACATCCAACATCTGCAGGATGCTCCATGATAGACAACATCCAACATCTGCAGGATGCTCCATGATAGACAACATCCAACATCTGCAGGATGCACCATGATAGACAACATCCAACATCTGCAGGATGCTCCATGATAGACAACATCCAACATCTGCAGGATGCTCCATGATAGACAACATCCAACATCTGCAGGATGCTCCATGATAGACAACATCCAACATCTGCAGGATGCTCCATGATAGACAACATCCAACATCTGCAGGATGCTCCATGATAGACAACATCCAACATCTGCAGGATGCTCCATGATAGACAACATCCAACATCTGCAGGATGCTCCATGATAGACAACATCCAACATCTGCAGGATGCTCCATGATAGACAACATCCAACATCTGCAGGATGCACCATGATAGACAACATCCAACATCTGCAGGATGCTCCATGATAGACAACATCCAACATCTGCAGGATGCTCCATGATAGACAACATCCAACATCTGCAGGGTGCACCATGATAGACAACATCCAACATCTGCAGGATGCTCCATGATAGACAACATCCAACATCTGCAGGGTGCACCATGATAGACAACATCCAACATCTGCAGGGTGCACCATGATAGACAACATCCAACATCTGCAGGATGCACCATGATAGACAACATCCAACATCTGCAGGATGCACCATGATAGACAACATCCAACATCTGCAGGATGCACCATGATAGACAACATCCAACATCTGCAGGATGCACCATGATAGACAACATCCAACATCTGCAGGATGCACCATGATAGACAACATCCAACATCTGCAGGATGCACCATGATAGACAACATCCAACATCTGCAGGATGCTCCATGATAGACAACATCCGCAGGTGCTTGTAGGAGCATTCATGTATTTCAAGCTTTTTTGAGCCAAGGCACAGTGTTTTCATTGAAAAAAATCCTGAGGCACACCACCAACCAAAATTGTAAACATAGATACCGGTACTCTGTATCCGCCTATATTAAATATATAGTCATTCTTATCAAAGTGTCTTGAATAGGAATGAAATAAACACAAAAATTATTTTTATCATATTTTATATTTCTTATTTCAAATTGCACTTAACATGTCTTCAAAAATACACCCGAACAGTACCACAACAATGTGTTCTTAAATTTAAAGAGGTTGTAGAAAGGGGGGGCTTTTTTGACAATTTCCAAGTCACACCTGACGATCACCCGCGGCACACTAGTGTGCCTAGGCACAGTGGTTGAAAAACACTGATGTAGATAATGTTCATTCATTCAACCTTTATTTAGTCAGGTAAATCTTATTGAGCCTCGTGGGCTCATTTACGAAAGCGACCTGCTACAAACTAAAGAACGATGAACAGCAATGGAAGAATTTCCTTAAACAATAAACAATAGAAAAACAAAAGAGAGAAAAACATAGTTTTTTTTAACAAAGTATCAAAAAACTAGCAAAACATTATAAGGTAGATGTATGAAATCAAAGACAGGAACAAATCTGCATTGGTTTTTGCCAGGATTCCAACAGATTCTGAAAACCATTTAGAGAAGTCAAGGTCGAGAGCTTCAGATCTTTTTGTAAGATATTCCATGAAGCAGGAGCGGAGTAGGAGAAGAACCTTTTTCCAAGTTCAGTCCTCACTGACGGAACACTGCAGGTAATCAAATGTCACCGTAATCAATGGAGGGAAGGAAAGTCACAGATACAAGGCGTTTCCTAACATTCAGTGTCAGACATGATCTGTTTCTGAAAAAGAAACCCAGTTTAACTTTCAGTTTCTTTACTAGGTTTTCCACGTGGAGTTTCTGCCTGCTCTGCCTCCCCTCCCACTTGTACTGCCTTAACATAAAAAACTTTCTCACACATTACCACACAACACAAAGTTTTTAACACTGGACCCTGTGTCATCAAACGGGTTATTCACTAAACTCTCGGTCATGTGCTCATTCAGTTTGCACTACTTCTCATTTTGCACTAATGTTTGTATTACATTACTGCCTATAATCATACTAATAATAATAATGAATTCAATTTATAACGCACTTTTCATTAGTGAAAATCTCAAAGTGCTACACATATATTGAATGCTACACACATTCATAAACCGGTTGCGGCAGACTACCATGCAAGGTGCTTTCCAGTCCTACCGGGAGCAACTCGGGGTTAAGTGTCTTGCCCAAGGACACAACAACACATGGTGTGGGGAAGCGGGATTCGAACCGCCAACCTTCCGATTGGGGGACGACTGCCATTACCAATACGCCACGGCCGCCCCTACTGTTTAATACTACTGTTTACATTTACTGTTTACATTTATTACTACTGTTTACATTTACACTACTTTTATATCTACACTACTGCTGATACATATACAGTATTCTCTGACTAGCCTTATCTAAGGATGCCAAATGTGCCTTATGTGCCTCACTGCATATGCCACTTTGCCTCTATACCAACATCAACTACCTCATACATATACTGTGTACATTAACTCATATGCTGCTGTGCCACTCTTTGCAAATGTCAATGCTAGAACCTTCAGTTTATTTTATAGATATACTTTATATACTTTTTATACTACTATGCAAAAACTCAGGACAGTGTTACTTTTACTATTTTATGCTTATGTTTATTAAATGTTTCAGTGTTTTAGTGTTTAAATAGTTACTGTTGCACCGAGGGACTGAGAGAAACGCAATTTCAATCCTGTGTATGTCCTGTACATATTGCAGTTCTGACAATAAAGTTGACTTTGACTTTGACTTTGATCCTTTTGATCCTTTGAAAAGAGAGATGTGAATCGACCAGGATACCCAGATATTTATATGAATCAACAAACTCAATAGGGACAACATTTGAAGATAAAATCAGAGGAAGAACTGCTGGGACCGACTTCCTGTTTGAAAAAAACATCCCTTTTGTTTTATCAGCATTTAGGACAAGTTTGAGACGGAACAGATGACTGGATGATGTCAAAAGCAGATTGCAGTAACAGGAAAGGGTTACTGTTTTAGCTCGGCAATTAACAACTGTATCATCAGCATAGAAATGTAAGGACGCATCAGGGATGCTCTAACCTACATTAGCTATGTAGATTGCCATGGCACCTCTGTAGAAGGTGCTCATGATGGGGGTTGAAGCTCCAGCCCTTTTCAGCTTGTGGAGAAAGTAGAGACGCTGGTGAGCCTTCTTGACCAGTGATGCAGTGTTCCTGCTCCAGGACAGGTCCTTTGAGACGTGCACTCCCAGGAACTTGGTGCTGTCTACTCTCTCCACTGTGGTGAGAGTGGGTCACATGTTGTATGTATGTATGTTGACATGTGGTATGATTGGTGACACAATATAATTTATCTAAACTAAGACAAACAAAAGTTAGTCGTTCTTCTAAAGTGAAAATTTTCACACCCCTAGAGTTTTACTGATGAGCATAGTTTGCATCTCTACACTTTAATGTTTTTTCATCATTTCACCGGTACAAGTATTAAATTCAGATCAATGAAGTGTCACAGAAAAGAATCGCAGGTAGCTGCACGAGCTGTCCGTGTAAATCTAATCTGCTTATGCACATGTGGTCACCGTTAGCTCTCCCTGAACGGATTAGCTCATCATCCTCTTGTAGTTCCTCAGCTACAAGGTCACTTTTAATCATTATTTCTGTTTAAATGCAACTCAGCAGTCACTTTAAAGAAACTAAATAAACAATAAAATGTCTTGAGCTTTGAATGCAACAATATTTTAGGTGTGCACACACACACACACACACACACACACACACACACACACACACACACACACACAGTGTGTTAGGTTTGCAGTTTATTTTACCCCCTCTCTCAATAGCAGTGTCCTATTTGCTTTCTAAAAATAACTTGTTTTACTTTCATGTGGATCAAAAATCCAAACATACATTTTTATTCCCCATAATTTTGCTCTTTCATCAGACCAGTAGTAACTTGTCAAATATGATGACATAAACAAAGACGGTGGCACCGCTCGCCCTTTCCCAGCCCTCGTTTCCTGTCGTGCTCTTTTTTGTAACAGTTGATTTTTAAACCAACAGCCGTACGGAGCTTTACCTGAACGATTGAATGTTTGTGCAAATCAGCTGGAGGTGAAAGAGGACGCCAGCAGCAATAAGGACGCGCCGTTTCAGTGCGACGAAGACGAGCTAAAGATGCACCAGCTCAACATCCAGGTGCGCGAGGTCTTCGCCAACCGATTCACTCAGATGTTCGCCGACTACGACGTGTTTGTCATCCAGCCCAGCCACGACAAAGAGTCCTGGTTCACCAACAGAGACCAGATGCAGAACTTCGATAAGGTACAGTGTTGTGGATGTTTTAGTTTGTTGTAATTTAATTTAATGTGTATTTAACAACATTTAGGGGCTCAAGATCATTTAAATATTACATGTCTCCTAACCAGCACCATTTCTGCCCCATGTGCAGGCCTCCTTCTTGTCTGACCAGCCGGAGCCCTACCTGCCATTCCTGTCGCGTTTCCTGGAGACTCAGATGTTTGCCTCTTTTATCGACAGTAAGATTCTTTGTCACGACGACGACGAGAAGGACCACACACTGAGGGTTTTCGACTCCCGCGTGGAAAAGATCCGCATGTTGAACGTCCGTACGCCGACGCTGCGGACCTCCATGTACCAGAAATGCACAAACGTTGAAGAAGCAGGTAAAGAAAATCGACAGCATCTGAAAACATTTGTAAACTTTATAATCAGAGAAGTAACATAAAAAGTTTGAGTATTTGAGTTTGGGCCAAACCTTCTTGTGTAAAATCTTACATTTTTTTGAAACTCTTGAAGTCCAGGTTTCTGACAGACTTGGAGATTTGCTGTCAAATGATTGGTAATCGATGTGTTGTTTGCAGAGCAGCTGCTTAAGAAGCCATCTGTAAAAGCAGATGTTTCTCCTGGACCCCGTATCATTGAGCTGGAGAATCACAAAACCGACCATCGTAAAACTTTTGGCCCTTTTCCATTAGTAACGGTACGGCACGGTTTGACTCGGCACAGTTTCAAGGCTTTTCCACTAGTAACGGTTCGTGGAACCGGTCCCTTTTTCAGGACCCATTTCTCCGGGGTTCCAACCGGGCCAAACCGGCACTAAAACGTGACCTCAGAGCACCGTCGATCACTGATTGATCAGGGGGCGGAGTCACTGGTTGTTTGAAAAACTTTCACAACACCCGATCCACCATTTGCAATAACTCAAACTCAAAGAGGAGCTGGAATTATTTTAAAGCTTTTTAAAACAATAATGACAACACCGTGGTCTAATGTTGACATGCAGGTGTTTTTTTGTGCTTGGTGGCCGACCACAAAATTCAGAGTGAGCTAGATGGAGCTCCACCGGTCCCCAACTCCCCCCGGTCCTCTCCTCCAGAGCTTCAGAGCCCCCTCAGACCGTGCAGGGTGTCATCCCCCGGCCACGAGCTCCGCCGGTCACTGCAGAAGATCCTCCGTACTGCCGACCCAACACGTGCTCCTGAAGGCCGGACCCCGAGCCCCGGCAGACAGGGGTGAACCGGGATTGCTCTGGGACGGAGGGTGGAGACTAACTTTAAAAATATTTCATGTAAATAACCGGTGCCAGAGGAGGGACAGTGGGTATATTGGTAGAAGGATGTTAGAAATGCAGCTGCAGGAAAAAGACACAGAGGAGATATATGGATGCAGTTAGAGAGGACATGAAGGTAGTTGGAGTGAGGACAGAGGACGCAGAGGACAGAAGCCGTGTTCGCATTGGCCAGCCCTCCCCGGCTCTCCCAGCTTCTAACCCGGGTTCGGCGTGTTCGCATTTACCTTTTCCGCCCGGGATCCACCGTTGTTCTGGAACCATGTCCACCGTGGTTCTATCGGGCCGGGCCCCACGGACCCAGTTCACGTCATGTACTGCTCACATTTGATTTGTTGTTTGCAGCAGGGGCGGGACTCATTCAAACAACCTCAGCGCGAGGGTTGAATTTCATTCAAATTTAACTACAGAAACGAGAAACCCCTAAAACAATTGTTAGCTGAATTAGTTTTTCTGAGTTAAATTTTTGTTAATAACTGATCACAAATCAGCTTATGTTACAACGTAAATAACACGAAGCGCACACCCATTTCCGCCTTTCAGCGCAACTTGAATGTCATTAAACAATAACTAATATTGTCTAACTGTTGCGCGCAGCCAGGGTTTTAAAATATAACTAATAATCTCTAACTTCTACGTGCAGCTAAAATGTTAAAAGGAGTGATTCCTATATGGGTAAGGTGGACACCTGAAAATCCAGTCCGCTGTATAGCTCAAAGCGTTAATGCACTGTCGTTTTGACCCGGCGAAGCGGGTTCGCTTCCCGCCTGGGACAAAGTTATTTTACTTTTTTTTTTTATTCACATTTTCTTTTAAATAAAAAGGAGTTTGTTTGGTTAACAAACTCCTTTTTATTTACTCCAATAAAAAAAAAAAAAGTAAAATAACTTTGTCCCAGGCGGGAAGCGAACCCGCTTCGCCGGGTCAAAACGACAGTGCATTAACGCTTTGAGCTATACAGCGGACTGGATTTTCAGGTGTCCACCTTACCCATATAGGAATCACTCCTTTTAACATTTTAGCTGCACGTAGAAGTTAGAGATTATTAGTTATATTTAAAAACCCTGGCTGCGCGCAAGAGTTAGACAATATTAGTTATTGTTTAATGACATTCAAGTTGCGCTGAAAGGTGGAAATGGGTGTGCGCTTCGTGTTATTTACGTTGTAACATAAGCTGATTTGTGATCAGTTATTAACAAAAATTTAACTCAGAAACACTAATATATATATATCCAGCTAACAATTTTTTTTTAGCGGAGTCTCCTCTCTTAAAACACGAACACTCCACCCACGTGAAGAGAGCACCCCACCCACTTCCAGAGAACTGCCCACCCACTTCAAGGCGGCTCTGCGGCAAATGCGTAATGAACGCGGGTGGCCCAGAGCCACCCAGGGGAGCCCCGGGCCATTGAGGGCTGGCCAATGCGAAAACGGCTAGAGTGAGGTGGAGGAGGATGACTCGCTGTGGAGACCCCTGAAAAGAGAAAAGCCGAAAGAAGAAGAAGATATCTATATACTGTATCTAAATATATATAAAGATATATATATATAAATATATATACAGGGAGTTCCCGACTTACAAACGAATTCCGGACCTGAGGACCGTTCGTAAGTCGATTTTGACGTAAGTCGGAACACATAGCACGTGCGTTTGTAAGTCCGGATTTTCATTCGTAAGTCGGAACTTGTATGCTAGCGCTGCGCCAAACACCCGTTTTTCAACACAAACGTACATACTAGTTCATAAACATGCACAGAACTTTGTTTACAAACAGTTAGCTAACACACTTTCATCTAAAAACACCTAAAAACACATACAGTGCTGTATTTAATGTACAACTGTACTGTTCTTAGGTCCGTTCGTATGTCCGAGTTGCTGTAGGTTGAGGACGCCGTAACTCGAGGACTCCCTGTATATAGTTATATTGTTATATAGTTTAATTAGATAATTTTAATCTGTATTATTTTTAATTTACCAGAAACTTCAAAATAAATTCTTGCCCTGTGCTGAAACCTGTTTCAGGGTACCCTGATGCATGCTCAATAATCCAGGTAGAAAAATCTAAAAAAAGCTAAGTCTGGTCCTCTGGACATTCAAAAAACAAAACAAAACAAAGCAACAAAAAAAACTGTAGAAACGTTTCGTCTTTCGTCCGAAAGACTTCCTCAGTCTGAGAAGCTGAGTTCAGCTCAGTCTTATAAATAGCACCCTCCCACAGTGGATCAACCAGTTGGCTGATGACAGCCGAAACCAGCTGCTCACATGATCAAGGAGGACCATCAGCCTGACGATGGATCGTTAACACCCTGATGGTTGTTTGCTATTCACAGAGGGCTGAGTGATACTAGCAATAACAGCATTGTAAGAGGGGGACAGTTGAACCCGGAGGCCTCCACCTCTGTTTAATGATGGACGGTTTCTTTTCACAAAGATGGCCTCCTTTACTCCTCTCTCAAACCATCGTTCCTCTCTATCAAGGATGTGAACATCTTCATCCCTGAAAGAGTGACCTCTGACCTGGAGATGAGTGTAGACCACAGAGTCCTGACCTGATGATGTTGATCTTTTTCAGGGTCTCACCACCACCAGCTGGTGAGGTGCGTGACGTCAATTTAAACCCCGCCCACTAAAACCGGTACTGAAAGCATAATGGAAACACAACGTGTACCGTACCGAGCTGAGTAGAACTGTGCTGTACCGGTACTAAAAGTACTCATGGAAAAGTGGCATCATAGTTCTCCCCATCGTCTGTGGGTGGCAGGTCCTTGCAGTGCAGTTTGTGTGTGGGACACTTGCAGAAGATTATCTGACTTGAGTGTACAGTAACTTGGTGTAATACTATTTCATTTATATATATATATATATATATATATATATATATACATACAGTATATATATATATATACAGTATATATA
>JBBPBX010055949.1:9225-22929 GCA_038048925.1 Garcialebias charrua
GGGGGTCGTACTGAGACTGTCTGTATCGATAAGCTTAAACCAGCTCATGTTATGTCAGATGATCAGGTTGTTACGGCCCAGGCTCCTCGCAGGGGCAGACCTCCATCCACATTGCTAACGGACTGCGGTCCTCCTTCCAGAGACTCTCAACGACCATTGGAGCCCGAATCTTCTGCAGACCCTCCTCGTAGCCCTCCGCTTCATCAGACTGGTTCTGCAGGGCCCAGGTTCAGCCGTTCTGGTCGTTTGATCAAACCTAAAATGCGGGACTAGTGATGGACCTTACTGGGTGTTCTGGGGGGGCGTGTGTGGTGGACCACTAGGGGGCTCTACTCACACCCAGTGGACCGAATGTGTTACAGGATGTTTTATTGTGAAAGGTCCAGAGGACCGGATGTTGTATTGTGAGAGGGTCGATATATAAGGCGGTGTTGGGTGCTTCCCGCCAGAATAGTAGGAGTTGATTAAAGTGAAGTTCTGTATCCCGTCTTCTGTGTCGTCTCTTCACCACCTCCTACAGGGTGACTTATATTGACTGATAACCTGAATGGCATTCATGCAAAATCTTAATCCGATCATCATAATTAAGAATGTGGAAAAATGATCTGACAGATCATGTAATTGGAATTTAATCTACCAGTTTCAATACTTTTTTGGTGGGAGAAGCAGCAGCACAATTAGTTTCCAGCAGCCAAGAACCATTTTTCCTGTTCTATCATTCAATAAACAAATAAAATAAACAGCATGATTTGCTTAGTTAAAAATATATAAATAAATTTAATTAACAAATCAAAAATCTGCCCTCTACCTAAAGCTGAACTAGTGAGTGCAGTAATATCCACCGTTATTAAAACCTGTCGCAGGTCCATTCTGGGCACACAGAAAAGCACACAGTCAGGTGGAGACATACTTGTTGTGCAAGTGACTCATGTGTTTCCTCAGTTTCATCCAGTTGTTCTTGGGAGGATGTAGAGGAGACCTCAGACTGTTGGAAAATGAGACACAAATGTAATTTATTTCTGCAGAAAAGTGGGAGTGAGGATGTCAGTGTGAGTCAATCTAGTACAACACGTTATTTATTCAGTTACATGTTTACATTCTTGGTCTAATTATTTTGACCTTGTGTGTTTTTATGCAGCTCTCAGAAGCTAAAGTCTTCACTCCCTCATGTGCACCTGCTGCTGAGAACCATATCACACCTGGGCAAAGGTAATGTTTTCTCCATAGAGACTTGATTTTACTTCATTTTTTATTGATTTTACCTGTTTAACTTGTCATTTTATTGTATTTTAAATTGAGTTTTTAGTTCACTGTGTGTTAGTTTTGTAGCTCTGTTTTTATGCTTTCTTTTATCTTGTTTGTAACTGATGTTCAGCACTTTGTTTCAGCTGTGGCTGTGTTAAAGCGCTTTAAATAAAGCTGATGATGATGATGATGATGATAAAGTGAAAGTGTACTGACATGTAAATACTGTACACACTAATCTAGGTTCTGCAGGCTCTGTGCTACACATGATTCATATATCTCGCCTCTTTGCTGCAGAAGCCTGGTGTTGGAGGAGAACCACCTTCCTCCGCTTCCACACAGAGTCTGGTCCTCATCAACTCCCACCATAACCAGCAGCCGCCCCCGAGCTGCAGCACGAGATTTTGATGGCCGCTACAGTGACACACAAGTTATCCTGGACTGTACAGAACTACGGTGTCAAACACCTTTGGTCAGGAAATGGAGATATGAAGTTTGACAGAAAAGCTGATGGCACAGTCTTGAAGAAAAACAAAATGCTGTCATTTACTTATATTGACATTGTCGTACATTTGTAAGTAGATATTCTTGATGGAAATATGTTGTACTGTTTTATTTGGAGGTAAGTGCAGTACCTAAACATTTTATTGACCACTGTATTTTGGTATGTGGATATCTTTTAAATTAATTTTGTTATGTGAGAATGTTAACAAATTGTACCTATGTAAAATTAAAAAAACTTTTTTGAGAGTTCCAACTTTGAAAAACCTTGTTTATTTGATAGAGAGTGTCAAAAATAGGGTAAAGTTAAAGGTTCAGTATGCAGTTTCTGTAGAACTGCAGCAGTTAGAAATATTTTCAACAGGCAAAGCATTCTGATCCCTCCCCCTCAGAGCCATATGTGGCTCTGCCCCCTTGTGGTCTGTTGAATTTCAAATTCAAGCTCTGTTTTTATTGGCTGATTCAAATTCAAGCTCTGTTTTTATTGGCTGGTTACAAACTCTGTTTTTATTGGCTGGAAAATGGCGGGTCACCTTTTCTTTTTAGAAATGCTTATTTACCACCTGGAGAAGCAAGGGGACAATATTTTTTTTTATTTTTTTTCAGAGATTACCTGGCTAACATCAGTCTGTCAGGAGGTAGTGACAGAGTGAAGAAATATGTTCATAAAAAAAGCTACATACTGCAGCTTTAAACATATTAACAATCAAATGCCTTAAATGAAAATTACAGATATATTATTATAATTATTTTTAATTATTATTGTTGTTTAGATGGAGGACTGGGCTGACGTGCCAGAGGCAAGGAGGGGCCGGAGTGTCTCTGAACCAGCTGGCTCAGCACAAGGCTCTGGCTGCAGGCCAAACTCACCTGCAAACACACACGCACAATAATTAAATCTATATCACGCACATACATTCAAACAAGACTGCACAGATACTGATGAACTTACGGCTGAACTGTGACGACAGAGAGGTGGTGTTATTCAGAAGCATTCATGTCCCAGCTGGAGGAGGATGGTGGAGGTACAGGTGCTCCCAAACCTTGCAGTCGACCAATGGAGGTGTTGCTTCCTAGGGTGCCAACAGGAGGAGCAGTCTGGGAGTGAAGACTTTAGTTTCTGAGAGCTGCATAAAAACACACGAGGTCAAAATAATTAGACCAAGAATGTAAACATGTAGCTGAATAAATAACGTGTTGTACTAGATTGACTCACACTGACATCCTCACTCACTCCTCTGCTCTGCTGCCCAGTCCGACGTATTCCTCCAGTAAACTAGAAGACAAGTTAAACATAGCATGAGGGTGCAGTGTCATGCAATCTGTTCCCCCACAACTTCACCCAGTATCAGGGAGTATGTCCTCTCCAGAGCTCACCTGTTCCATCTGTGCTGTTGCTGTTCATGGTGTCACAAACCTCTGTGTGCGTGGTCCCAGTTCCAGCCTCTGAGGTATAATCAGCAGGGTTGAAAGTCCTGGTGAAGAAAGTCAAGCAGAGGTAAAAGTCAATATATGAAGCTTTTTTGCCCCCAAATTTGAGTTTAACACAAATGATCCCATTCAATTCAAATTTTGACACTGACTGTACAACTAAGATCATAAATATCTTTCTTTGAAATTTTATGTTAAAGATCCACAAAGTGGCTCACATTTGTAAAGTGGAAAGAAAATTATACATGATTTTAAGGTTTGTATTTATTTTAATAAACTGACAACTGTTTTGAGCACAAATGTTCACCCCCTTTAAATCAGAGAGTAACTTCTAGAAGCAGGGCTGTGAGTGTGTTCTTTAGATTAAAGTAAAACTGGGTTAAAAGTAACACAACAACCATAAAAGAAGAACAATGCATGCAGCAAATAACCCACTGGGGACAAGCAAGACCAAACAACTGTTTACATATTCTTAAAGTGTAGCCAATTCCATCCTATTTTTATTTAATAATTAATTACCATCTTAGCTAACTCCACATTAATAACGTGGGGTTACTGAACAAACAATCTTAAAACTGTCATCTCTGAACAATCCTAGCTTCACCGTACACAAACTGTGAGGTTTTCAGCTTTCTTCATGGACCTGACACAGAGCCCTGACAACAGCTTCACAGCTGTCTCCTGAGTTTTGCATGAAACTGAGAAGAGCAGCATGTTTGTAGAATGATCACAAAATATGAGCCGTTTTGTTTAAGTGTGGAAACGCTGTTTCTATAACGTGAGTACACAAAAAAAAGATTGCGTTGCTAATAGGCTAACGTTAGCCGCTAACAGGTAGCAACAACACAACAATCAAACTAACGTTACTTACCCTCGTAGTTGTGCAGGAAACTTGAGATATACAATTTAAATCCCTTGTTAGTTTGCTTGTCGGAGCAGGGGACCAGGCATACGATACAAAGAACATCGTAGATACTTATCTTGGGCAGCTATTGTAAACATTTAGACAGCACCATTTTCACTGAGAACGGGGCTTAAGACGGAAACTGGAATGCCGACTTCTTGTCACGACGCTTGTGCACAGAGCCTATTGAGGACAGATCGCTCAAATCTTCACTAAAATTGCTAAATTCGTCAAACTCTGCAGCTTCTGCCATGGTTCGTCTTCTTCTTCTTCATTTGATTTATGGCGGATCGCAAACAACTGTTAGGTGCATACCGCCACCTACTGGGCAGCTTCTGCCATGGTTGCGTGCCTGACTGCTCCTTATCTCAGGAGCTCATCTCCTTACGTCACGATGCGGAAGTTCTCGGATTTCTGTGGGCGTGTCCCAGCGAGAAAATTACCATAACTTGTAATAAAATTTAAATATATTTATAATTTATTTTGCAAAAACGAACCTAGTTCAATGATAATATATATATATGTAGTGCAAAATGATGCATAGTTAAAACATGATGTCAGTGCAGCTTTAAGATTATAATTACTGGATCTTTTCACATAATTATTTTGGATATTAGAAGACAATGCATTATGATGCGCTCTATACATAAATGACAAGATGTTATAATCCACTAAATCAGGGAACTTCAAAAACTTAAATTCACAAAATAATATATTTGATGGATGACAATAATGTTTACCCTTGATAATTCTTATAACTCTCTTCTGCAATATAAAAATGGGCTTTGTAATTGATTTACATGCTTTTCCCCAAACATTAATACAATAAATTAAATGTGGCACATAAATTGTATTGTTCAACAAACACAAAGCTTTATCCCTCAACAAACACAAAGCTTTATCATTCAGTAGATACCTGACTCGATAAAAATTGCAACAAATTTCGATATTTTAATTTTAACTGAATTTATGTGTTGCTTCCATGATAATTTGTCAATCAATCAATCAATTTTATTTATAAAGCACCCTTCATACTAAAAGCAGCTCAAAGTGCTGTACAGAATTATAAAACAATAAACTCACAAAATTAAAGCAAACAACACACACAAAATAAATACATAAATAAATTAAATACAGTAGTATGGAAAATGTATAGAGTGAACAGAGATGAACCAGTTCAGGAAATGCAGTTAAAAAGATGGGTCTTGAGCCTGCTCTTAAAAACAACAACATTCTCTGCAGCCCTCAGGTTCTCCGGCAGACTATTCCACAGACGGGGGCCATAGTACTGGAAAGAAGCCTCACCGTAAGTGTGAGTTCTGACTTTTGGAACTGTTAGTAGTCCAGTACCAGAGGACCTTAATGTTCGCGGGGGTTCATAGGGCAATAGCAGCTCTGCAAGATAAGATGGTGCGAGACCATTGAGACATTTAAAAACCACTAAAAGAATCTTAAAATCAATCCTGAGGCGCACAGGGAGCCAATGCAATGATTTTAAAACAGGTGTAATATGAGCCTGCCTTCTGGTCTTGGTTAGCACACGAGCAGCAGAGTTTTGTAACAGCTGAAGGCTGGACAAATTTTTCTTAGGGAGACCAGAAAGCAGTGAATTACAGTAGTCTAAACGACTAGAAATAAAAGCATGCATCAAAGTCTCAGTATTGGTCAGAGAAAGAAGAGGGCGGACTCTGGCTATATTTTTTAGATGATAAAATCCTGTTTTGACTATTTGTTTAATATGAGGAATAAAAGTAAGCTCAGAGTCAAAAATAACTCCCAGGCTTCTTACTTTTTTAGAAGGTTGTAAAGACAGAGATTGTAATCTCTGAAATGCATTTTCTTTTTGAACCTCAGGTCCAATGATTAAAACTTCAGTTTTGTCCTGGTTTAGCTGGAGAAAGTTCTGTGCCATCCAGGACTTTATGTCTGTAATGCAATTAAAAAGTGCAGTGATTGGCCGGGGGTCATCATGAGATAATGAGATGTATAGCTGTGTGTCATCAGCATAACTATGGAAACTTATCCCATGGCTCCTGATGACTCCACCAAGCGGCAGCATGTACAAATTAAAAAGTAGGGGGCCTAAAATAGAGCCTTGGGGTACACCATAGTTAGCATCATGGATCTGTGAGGATCATCATCAATGATGACACCCAAAAAATTTACCTTATATACTCTACAGATTTCTGAATTGTCAATCTTGAATGAAACATCAATATTTTTATTTTTATTGCTAAATATCATATAATTAGTCTTATCTAAATTTAATGATACTTTGTTGAGTCTAAACCAATTTTGAATTTGATTAAACTAGGTGTAAGGTGGTGCATTTATTTTAAAACCAGTGTGGTCTCATGCCTTTTTCTAACAAGAAGTAAAAGTCTAAAAAGTGTCTCTTTTAAAAATGATTTAGTCTCCAAGACATAACTTTTTGTTTGATCCTCTAAAAGGTGGGCAAAACATATTATTTACAAAAAATATATAAAGGAGTGACTGGAGGGGATGTCCTAATTACAGTGATTACAGTATTTTCTGGTGTATAGGTCGCACCCGTGTATAGGTCGCATTGCCCAATTATCACCAATAGATTGGAAAAATCCCTAGATAGGTCGCACTGGTGTATAGGTCGCACCTACGTTTAGCTCTGCTGCAAATGTCTGCCACAGGAGCGCACAGCAAGGCTTTTAAGAAGATTAACACTTAAAAACAATTATTTGTTTGATAAAAATTATAGCAAATATATGTCTGAGCTGAACTTTTCCTTAATAAATGAACGTAATTGTGAAATGAGCTGGATTTAAAAATTTGTTTCACTGAAAGTGATAACAAGCCATATATAGGTCGCAGGCCTTGAAAAAACATAAAAAGGTGCGACCTATACACCGGAAAATACGGTAAAACAATGTTTAGCAAGATTGCAATGTTTCATCTGCTTCCTGTTTAATTCAATAGATTGTAATGCATTTCTGCTTGGAAAATGTTTGTAAATAAATTTACCGGTAATTATTTTGAAAAGTACAAGTTACAAAACCCAAAAGTCATGGCACCAATCTTCTTAATGAGCTGAAGGTTTATATGAATGCTAAAGTAGCATAAAGTGTGCAGATTGATAAATATGCATGAAAAATTAACAAGCGTATCACACACAACACATTGTAGGCCCATCAACATATTGAAAGTTATGCACCATAACTCATGTTCCCTGAAGGAAGGGAACGAGGTGTAACATATGACTATGGGAATTGCGCCACCACGTGGTTCACCTAAAGTAATACAATCACGCCTTTTAAGGCAGGTGGGCGTCAGCAAGGGGGCCCCGCCCTCTTTGCATAAAAGAGGCTGATGCCCAAAGCTGGGCACCATACCGCTAGAGAGCGCTAATGCGCTAATCCGCTTATAGTGGACCTAAACTATTTGTCAGCGTTACAGCGGATTTACTAACTTTTATAATTCACAAGCGGATTTGTGCTATTTTTATTTAAAATGCAGTACCGCTAATAACTAATTATCTATCAGTAAAAACGAAATGGGGTAACGTTATTTTGTCTTCGGCGCGCTGGCTCTCGTAGCTATCGATAGTAGTATCGATCCAACCCATGATGCACGTTGGCTTCAAACTATGGAATGGATTTCCTGAACGGAGGCGTGTCTCATGAACCCAGAGTAACAAGACCCGACTCACATTCAGGAAATCCAGTTAATAGTTTGTAGGTAGCTACAAACCCGAGAACTAACTGAGTACTCTGTTGGGTTTGTTTTGGCATCGTTTTGAAAGAGCTGGTCGTTTGTTTATGGATTTTTTTCATGGAGCTAGTCACAATTGGTTATGGATTATTTTCATGGAGCTGGACGCTTGTTTCTGTCGCAAGATCTGACAACACTGGTGACTGGTGAGTAGCATCTTAGCTAGCAGCTAGCCGACTTTTCATCGTAACATGTGGGTTGTGTGGAAATATTTTACACTCAACACCGCAAGACAACAACGTTCAATGTTTGCAGAGCTATATAAACACATCTGCATCACATTAAACCGTGGTCAAGTTAGTTTTACGCTGGACATTCCATCTATCTCAGGGACTTCAGCGGTGTGTTTTTCTTTTTCATCCCGGGATGGGGGCTCTGTCTCCAGTCAGCTGCTTCAGCTTCCCCTGGAGCTCCGTGGCTAGTTCGCATCATATTGCATACAGCATACAGCTACAATATAAAGCATGTAAAACACTAAAAACAGGAACAAGTCTGTGTTGGTTTATGCCAAGAACTTAGCAGATGTAAAGCTATTTAATATTTTAATTTATTTATTCATTCATTTAAAAGAGACAAAACAAAACATTCATCAAAAATAAAACATTGAATGAAGAGTGCAGAAAGAAGAAAAAAATCTTATATCACCCCATTATTTAAAAGAATATATAAAATAACTTTAAACAAACAATCACTTAACTCCATATCTGTAAAATTAACTGAATTATAACCATTTTTGAGTTTGGCTTATTTCAATTGCCTGCTGCACTGCAGCCATCTTCAATTCAAATGTATCCAAAAGTTAATCAGCAGTAAAGAAACATCAGTTTATTATTTCTTGAAAGATTTTTCAAAATCTGTCCAGAGGGTCATGAGATATTTTGCTAACAGACCAACACCATTGATTCCAAATAAATAACGTTATAATTTTAAAGAAAGATCTTATGCATTCTAAAAGTCCTTTGCTTATGCTTTGGGAATGAATCTCAGCTACTACCACACCAAATTTTATCTCAATTTTTGTCAAATTGACTGAGTTGTAGTCAATTTTGTGATTTTTAAGTTCAGTTAGCTGTGGCAGCCATCTTGAATTGGATGTATTTTAAAAGTCAACCAGTCGTAAAGAGCCATTCAGTGAATATTTCTTGAACATTTAATCAAAATCTATTCAGTTGTTCATAAGATATATTTTTTTTTCATTCAACCTTTATTTAGTCAGGTAAATCTTTTGAACCTCATGGGCTCATTTACGAAAGCGACCTGCTAAAACTAAAGAACAATGAACAGCAGTGGTAGAATTTCCTTAAACAATAAACAATAAACAAACAAACAATNAACAGCAATGGTAGAATTTCCTTAAACAATAAACAATAGAAAACAAAAGAGAGAAAAAAACAAAACAAAGAAGAAATTTTTTTTTTTTTTTAACAAAGTATCAAAAAACTAGCAAAACATTATAAGGTAGACGTATAAAATCAAAGACAGGAACAAATCTGCATTGGTTTTTGCCAGGATTCCAACAGATTCTGAAAACCATTTAGAGAAGTCAAGGTCGAGAGCTTCAGATCTTTTTGTAAGATATTCCATGAAGCAGGAGCGGAGTAGGAGAAGGCCCTTTTTCCAAGTTCAGTCCTCACTGACGGAACACTGCAGGTAATCATGTCCTGAGAGCGCACACTGTAGCTGCACTCACGCAAAGAAATTTTTTTGCTGTATTTTGCTAACAGACAGATGCAGAACAAACAATTGTTGACTTTTGGAAGCATGGGTGAAAGTAACTAAAAGTTTTAAGTAGTTACACGTTTTGTGTTAGCAGAATTTGCACCGCCAAGAGAAGATTAATGTTCTCTCTACTACAGACAAGTACAGTGTATACAAATATATTCATGCATGTCCAAAAAGGCAACTTGAGTTAAGTAGGTAAAAATATGGCACTGGGTGTAACATAAAAAAAACTAACAGTTGATGTCAATAAAAGAATATGTTTATTTTACAAAGTAGAAAAGAGAAAAAACAAACAGGCAAACACAGGGAAAAGGGACTTGACACATCTGAGGTGAAGCTCTTTATGGAGCAGCTGACGAGCTGTAACACCAAACACCTGTGGCAGCCAGGTAGACAGCAAGGTAGACCTGAAACACAGGAAAGGATAAGAAAAGGTGTCTCATGAAGCGAGCTCCCCATACTGGAGGTCAGGGACCGTAACAACCACTAGTTGGCAGTGTAGTGCAAATATTGCATAACTTGCTGGCTAGTGGCTACCAATTGTTGAATTTATTTAGCGGATTAGAAATTAGCTTCCCCTAATTTTCATAAGACATTAGTGCTTTTGAAATAGCGGACCTAAATAAATTAATTAGTGTTTTAGAAATAGCAGAACTAATTTTTGGATTAGCGCTGCCCAGCACTGCATCCGGGCATCCAAGCATTCCATCACAGGAGTTTCACCGGCGATGTTAATGATCAGGCGCGAACTGAAGCAACCCCTGGACTGTCTGAGAGCTGAGCCAGCTCCTGCACGTGGGAGCCCAGAGCTCCAGAAAGCCAGAGCTCAGGTGAAGGGTTCGCAGGCCCGGATGAAAGAGAGGTTTGATGCCACGCACCGAGTGCAGACCCCCTCACTGGCTGCAGGGGATTGGGTCAGGATCAAACGGCTTCATCGGAGAAATAAACTGAAATCATTCTGGTCAGAGCCACTGCGGGTGGTTAAGCAATTGGGGCCGGCCACATACAGACTGGAAAATGGGAGTCGTTGGCACGCAAATCGTCTGCACAGGGTCATCGCCCCACCAGCATCTGCTTTACCGCTGGCCCCAGCAACGGCACTGGGTTGGCAGCCTAGGCCAATGACTATTCGGGTGGGGGATACTCCACCAGCTTTGCCCGACTCCACTCAGCAGCCAGCACGGCCCCAGAGACTGAGGGTCCCGCCTGTCTGGCTTGGGGACTATGTGACAGGGTGATTGTGTTACTAAAGATCTATTAATCTGCGTTTTATTGAGTCCAGTTTAATCTGTTATTCTTTGCAAAGTATTATGTTTTCAAGGGGGTGAAGGGGGGAAAATGTTGTGTTCAGAAATCACAGTGTTTAGTGTGTTTGTTGGGCCTGTAATGTTGTGCACTGTTTGTTACAACATGTTACTGTGCCTTTAAGAGATGCTTTACGGCATGGGTAAAGGTGAGGGTGAGGGGAGTTTTGAGTTCAGTAAAGTTTGGTGCAACGAAGCGACACAGTGTGGTTATTGAGTTTCTGCGGACGTTACAGTCCAGTCCAAAGCACGTGAAAGATTGGTAAGTACTTCTTCAGTAGCACCCCACATCTTCAACTGCCATTTTTGGTCTTTATTGTCATGTCCGTTGAAACACTTTCTGCATACGTAGAAGGTACAAGGACCGCTCACAGTCGTCACCACGCATGACCGATTGGCAGGACATTCAAAGTGATCCTGTTTTCTGACACGGTTCATCTTTTTCCATAGTACTGTTGTTGGCAAGAACCCTTTTCCTCCTTCAGGACACGTCCCGGTGTCACAGAGGAGAGGCCGCTCAGCAGCACCATGGCACCAATGACAAGGAACGTGATGACCCATGAAGCAACACCACCCTCAAGGCGCTTTCCGGGTCCGGCCATGCCGGCCTCTTCACGTCTCCAATCTTCCCACCAGGAGATGCCAAGCAGGGACGTGCAGAGCCCACTAAATGGGCAGGTGCTCAAAAAAAAGGGGGGGGGGGGGCACATCTACGCATTTTAGGACAGAATATTAACAAAGTCACATAGCTTTCAGAGTTTAATAAACAATGATAAATTACAAAATTGAAAAACAAGGGCACAGTGCAACTTTTTAGTGTACTGTAATCTATACAATTATGAAAATGGGACCTCTGCTATGGAGTTCAATTTGTTTCACAATTATTCTATATATATAAAAAACTAACCTCAATTACATAAAATTCATTCAACCTTTATTTATTCAGGTAAATCTTATTGAGCCTCGAGGGCTCATTTACGAAAGCAACCTGCTACAAACTAAAGAATGATGAACAGCAATGATACAAATACATTAAACAATAAAACAAAAGAAAAAGTAGCAAAAACTAGCAAAAACATTATAAGGTAAATGTACAAAATCAAAAACAGGAACATATCTGCATTGGTTTTTGCCAGGATTCCAACAGATTCTAAAAACCATTTAGAGAGGTCAGGGCAGAGAGCTTCAGATCTTTTTGTAAGATATTCCAGGAAGCAGGAGAAGAATAGGAGAAGGCCGGGCCCTTTTTCCAAGTTCAGTCTTCACTGAGGGGACACTGCAGGTAATCATGTCCTGAGAGCGCACACTGTAGCTGCACTCACGCAAAGACATGTAGGAGGAGATGTATGAGGGCAGCAGACCAAGAAGTGATTTAAAGATGAAAATGTACCAGTGGAAGAGTCTGCGTGAGGTTAATGATGTCCAGTTAACCAGTGAATACAGGGTGCAGTGGTGGGTACGATAATCACAGCCAGTTATGAATCTTAGTGCACCATGATAGACAACATCCAACATCCGCAGGGTGCTTGTAGGAGCATTCATGTAGAGAATGTCACCGTAATCAATGGAGGGAAGGAAAGTCACAGATACAAGGCGTATCCTAGCATTCAGTGTTAGACATGATTTATTTCTGAAAAAGAAACCCAGTTTTACTTTCAGTTTCTTCACTAGGTTTTCCACGTGGAGTTTAAAAGAGAGATGTGAATCGACCAGGATACCCAAACTCTGATAGACAAACTATCTACACTTGGACTAAGCCCCTCTATTTGTAACTGGGTACTAGACTTCTTAACAGACAGACCACAGTCCGTGAAGATCCACAACTTCTCCTCCTCCACCATAACCCTCAGCACTGGCTCTCCTCAGGGATGTGTGCTGAGCCCCCTTCTGTTCACTCTGCTCACATATGATTGTACAGCCACACTTCCAGGCTGTCATATTGTTAAGTTTGCAGATGATACAGCGGTGGTGGGATGCATCACAAACAATGATGAGTCCAGCTACAGACAGGAGGTGGAACACCTGGAGAGCTGGTGCAAAGAGAATAATCTTCACAAATGTATACATTGATTTTTCATTTTTAACATCACTCTCCAGAGCATTCCACAATCGAACTCCCTGAATTGAGGTAGACCGTCCCTTTAAGCTGGTTCTGAATTGTGGTTTGATGAATATCTCTGTCCCTTTGAGATTGTAATAACTTTGTCTTTTTATAAAATTTCTTTGGATATTTAAAGGTAATGTGTTATTATGAGCCCTATACATAACTGATAAAATACTATATTCTACCAATTCCTGGAATTTCAATAAGTTTAGCTGAAGAAACAAGGTGTTTGATGGGTGACTGAAATGTTTTCTGGTGATTACTCTTACAGCTCTCTTTTGTAAAATAAAAACAGGCTTTGTAATAGTTTTGCACGCTTTTCCCCAAACCTCAATACAATAGATTAAATGTGGAGCAATGATTGTGTTATACAACATATGCAGAGCTTTATCAATTAAAAAATCCCTGACTTTATACAGTACTGCAATTGATCTAGCTATTTTTGTTTTAATGGAATTTACATGATGTTTCCATGTCAGTTTGTCATCAATGATAACACCCAGAAACTTCACTTCACTCACTTTACAGATCACAACATCTTCAATTTCAAATGGATCGTCAACAATTCTCTTTTTGTTACTGAATATCATGTAATTAGTTTTATCTAAATTCAAAGATAATTTGTTTAATTTAAACCAAGTTTGTATTTTTATAAATTCTGTTTTCATCATATCCAAAATCTGTTTTATGTCTTTACCCGAACAGAAAAATGTGGTGTCATCGGCAAAAAGAACACATTTAAGTAGTCC
>JBBPBX010055950.1:0-19671 GCA_038048925.1 Garcialebias charrua
TGGATGGATGACAGATGATGGATGGATGGATGATAGATAGATAGATAGATAGATCAGAGTCAGAGTACTTTTATTAATATTGCACAAGTTTTCACCAATACAGCGTGAATATGTACGCACAGTCATCCTGAAGGGGGGATGAGTGTGTGAAGCTGCAGCCTAATTCAGACCACAATAGACAAATTATCATGGTGGCGTTTGTACGACCCCGAAGTGGCAGACCCAGAAGGAATACACAACAACCAGGAATACAAAACAAGTGTTCTTTATTTACAGGTGAAGGTGGAAGCCTGGAGCTGCAAGAGAACTGAGTAGAGGTGAGTATCCAATCTTGGAGGGTTGATGTTTGAATCTCGAAGTAATCAGAATTGTCTTACTTGTTGTCTTAGATGGATGAATCAAAGAAGAGTGGTCCTGGTTCTTGGCGTGGTGTTGAATATAGGTGAGGAGCGGTGGAGAGAGGAACAGGCAGACCCAGCCTTTTGTTGAGTAGCTGATGAGACTGGACTCTTGATGATTTCTGCAGGTGCACCCGAGAGTGCTGGAGGAAGACCGTGGAAGGACTTCAGAGGAGCAGGACATGGAGGTCCCAAAGGCAGAAGTTGTCCCAGCACTGAAGAGGTGTCCAGCTGCTGCTTAAGTAGGCCACCAGAACCAGTCCTCATCAGGCAGCAACAGGTGGGTCTCATCAGGACAATTAGAAATGTGCTGTGGAGAGAGTGGGAGAGACAAACACAGGGAGAAAACCAGGAACCCTACAGAGCCCCCCCCTCAAGAACCGCCTCTCGGCGGTCGTAGTCGCCTCTCAGGGTGGACCCTAAAAAAGTCAGCAATGAGAGAGGGGTCAAGGATCCGCGACCTGGGAACCCATGAACGTTCCTCAGGGCCGTAGCCCTCCCAATCCACCAAATACTGCCAACCACGGCCCCGACGCCTCACATCCAGGAGGCGCCGAACCGTGAATGCTGGGTCACCGGCGATCAGGCGGGGGGGCGGTGGGAGGTCGGCAGGAGGGTGCAAGGGACTGGTAGACACAGGTTTCAGGAGGGAGACGTGAAACGTAGGGTGCAACTTCATGGAAGCTGGGAGTTGCAGACGCACAGCAGACCTATTGATGATCTTGACCACGGGGAAGGGACCAATGAACCGTGGAGCCAGCTTGCGTGGAGTGTCCCTGAGCGCGATGTCCTTGGTAGACAACCACACCTTCTGTCCGACGTGATAGGTGGGCGCCTCCCTCCGATGCCTGTCAGCAAAACGTCTGTTCTGTTCCACTGACCTGGCAAGGGCCTGCTTGGTGACACGCCAGGTCCTCCTGCAACGTCTGACGTGCAAGTTGACAGAGGGAACTCCAACATCAACCTCCTGCGAGGGAAACAGAGGAGGGGAGTACCCCAGTGCGGCCTCGAATGGGGATTTTCCAGTGGCCGCGGACACCTGGGAGTTGTGGGCGTACTCGACCCATGGCAACTGCTGAGACCAAGAAGAAGGGTTGTTGACAGTGACACACCTTAGCATGGCTTCCAGTTCCTGGTTGCACCTCTCAGTCTGGCCATTAGACTGAGGGTGGTATCCCGAGGACAGGCTGGCAGATGCACCGATTGCCCGACAGAAACCCTTCCAGACCTGCGAAACAAATTGGGGGCCTCTGTCAGAAACAATGTCCACAGGGATGCCGTGGAGGCGAAAAACGTGCTCTGTTATCAGGTGGGCTGTCTCCATTGCAGAGGGAAGTTTCAACAGAGGAACGAAGTGGGCGGACTTAGAAAAACGATCAACAATCGTGCAGATAGTGGTATAACCATTGGAAATCGGCAAACCAGTGACGAAATCGAGTGCGATGTGCGACCAGGGCCGGCTGGGAACGGGAAGAGGCAATAACAGTCCCGCTGGTGGTTGGTTGCTGTGCTTGCTCCGCGCACAGGTGGGACAAGCTGCGATGAAGTCCCTGACATCCTTTTCCAAGTTGGGCCACCAAAAGTGGGTCCTGACGAGCTGCAACATCCGACAGACACCTGGATGACAAGAGAACTTGGCAGAATGCACCCAGTGGAGCACCTTACCGACGGCAGTCGGGGGAACAAATCTCCTATCCCCGGGGCCAGTACCCGGGTCGGGTTCAGTCTGCTGTGCGTCCCGAATCACCTTGTCTATCTCCCATGTCAAAACGCCCACCGTGCAGGATGGGGGAAGAATGTTAGTGGGGATGTCGAGGTCGTCCGCCGTAGCAAACTGCCGTGAGAGGGCGTCCGGCTTCACGTTGCGTGTCCCTGGAATATACGAGACAGAAAAGTTGAATCTGGCAAAGAACAGCGACCAACGAGCCTGTCGAGCATTGAGTCTTTTAGCGCTTTGCAGGTACGCCAGATTCTTATGGTCAGTGAGAACCACAAACGGAGTTTCGGCACCCTCCAGCCAGTGACGCCATTCCACCAAAGCCATCTTAATGGCCAGCAACTCCCTATCTCCAACATCATAGTTACTTTCAGCAGGTGAGAGGCGCCGAGAAAAGAAAGCACAAGGATGAAGCTTGTTGTCCTCCACCGACCTCTGGGAAAGAACAGCACCCACTCCGGACACGGAGGCATCCACCTCCACCACGAACTGGCTGTGGGTGTCAGGGTGAGACAGAATGGGAGCTGTGGAAAACAAAGTTTTGAGGTTAGTGAAAGCTCTTTCAGCGTCCAGAGTCCAGTCAAACCTCCTGAGGGAAGACGTCAGTTGGGTTAGAGGCGCGGCAACTTTGCTATAATCCTTTATAAAACGTCGGTAAAAATTGGCAAATCCCAAGAAGCGTTGAAGTTGTTTTCGGGTCGTAGGAGTAGGCCAGTCCACCACCGCCTTAATCTTCGCTGGGTCTGATCTTACCTGTCCTCTCTCGAATATGAACCCCAGGAAGGAGACTGTAGAGATGTGAAACTCGCACTTTTCAGTCTTGACATATAAATGATTTTCCAGAAGACGTTGTAACACTGACTTTACATGGCAGATGTGTTGGTCCTGACCTTTGGAAAAAATGAGAATGTCATCTAGGTAGACGAAGACGAACACCCCAAGGAAATCCCGTAGTACATCATTCACCAGTGACTGAAAAACGGCAGGGGCGTTGGTTAAGCCAAAAGGCATGACCAAGTACTCAAAATGGCCCATGGGTGTCTTGAAAGCGGTCTTCCATTCATCTCCCTGGCGCATACGTACGAGGTGATATGCATTCCTGATCATCAGGACAATTAGAAATGTGCTGTGGAGAGAGTGGGAGAGACAAACACAGGGAGAAAACCAGGAACCCTACACGAATCACATTATGTTCTTCAGCGCGGCCTTTCTCATCCGTATCGGGATGAAGGTCAAAGGTGTGAAACAAGGAAAGTATCATAAGGGTCACAGCGTTGGTATTAAAAAAAATGTATCACATTTTGTCTGCCAAGACACCACATGAGACAGTAAAAACTATACCATAAGCACATATAAGACAGTTACATGTTGCATTTTGAGACTAAGGCAAGAAGATTTCTGTCCATGAGACATTCCAGATAGCCAATGGTGGGCTCAGACCGCTAGAGAGCACTAAAGCGCTAATCCGCTTACAGTGGACCTAAACTTTTTGTCAGCGTTTTTGTGGTTTGACTAACTTTTATAATTCATAAGCGGATTTGTGCTATTTTTATTTAAAATGCAGTACCGCTAATAACTAATTATCTATCAGTAAAAACCAATAAACTTATTTACAAGCTCTTATGCTGGCTCCGTAGCTGCTTGTTTTACCTTTTTCCCCTCCCTCACCGTAAAGAGCAGAGAGGAGGGAGGGTTGGAGGGGGAGGGAGCAGAGCGGAGAACAGACTCGGATCTACCATGTGCCTGGGGATCCCATTTCAGCAGGGGCCCCGGCCCCGCCCCGGCCAGTCACCTACATCCCTAACATTGATCCTGCTTGTTAATGTACATTTAACATAAAAATAATTATAGTTACGATGAAAACGATCATTAAATACGCAATACAAAAACCGGTCGATTTCTTTATCCCCCTACTAAAAATGGACTATTCCATCTTGACATCTTCCGGGTCAGAGGTGAACTCGGAGGCTAATTCTGTGGCTAGCTGATTGTGCTGGGTTTCTTGGATAAATCCGCAGAGAACCCCGCTGTTTCAAGCCAAATTAACGCGGCCGGAGGATTTTATTGTGTGTTTTGTGTCGACCACTCGACGGTGAGTCGTTAGTTTTATGTATTTGGGTTACTTTTATGTATAAATGCGGTGGCGACACACCCGTGTATTTGAGATTTAAAAGTGGTTTTAGGGATTAAAAGATCATTCTCTTTTTTGTTAATTTCGTGGCCGAATAGAATATATGTACGTAAAGTATTAAATAAATCCTTTGATTTTTGTAATTTCATCCTTTTAGGATCATTTTAGTTACTTTTCAGTTGGCAATGTAGTGCAAATATTGCATAACGCTGCCGGCTACCAATTGTCGAATATAAATAGCGGATTAGATTAGCTTCCCCTAATTTTCACAAGACATTTGTGCTTTTGAAATTGTGGACCTAAAAAAATTAATAAGCGTTTTAGAAATTGTGGAACTAATTTTTTGATTAGCGTTGCCCACCACTGCAGATAGCAACAGTCTGAGAACCAGCCGGCCTCCGATAACGCTCATAGAAAAGTTCTCCGGGGAGGGGGGTAGTGGACAAGACGAGAGGAGCAACTGTTTGTTCTCAGTAAAACACGTCTCAGGAGAAATTAGATATCCAGCCTTTTCCAAGGCTGTTTCCAAGGGAATCAGATAAGAATGTCAAATATTTTCACTTCAGGCTCACATTGTAATTTCTGCAGCCTTCAGTCTGTAAGGGCGACTCTATTCCAAAAATGATCCAATTCAGGACTTTTTTCCACTGATCCAAGCTCTGTCCTCAGATGTTGACCAGATCACCCTCCCAATCCGAGGGTGATCTGTTCACCTTCCGGATAAGCTCGCAAACAGCTGATTTCTCGAGGTCACCGCGCAGACCAGACGTCGGGTGCTCCAGGCAAGTCCTGCTGAAGTCTCCCTCGTTTGCGATAGGCCAGTGCTCCACAAAACGCCAAAAAGCAAAGCGCTGCCATCATAATCCAATATAATCCAGATTCTTCACCTCCTCCACAGAGCACAGCACAGAGAGCGAGACGCACACCATCCAAACAGGAATCCATGGCGTATCCTCTTCGTCACTCTGTGTGGATGGACCGGCTCCCCTCGTGCCTTGCCTTCTGTTGAAATCTTGTTCGTAGAATCGAATGCCCATACCTCCAATCCATCTTAATTTGCGTTCGAGGTGCTTTTCTGAGGAGCTGCAGGCAGCAGCGGGGGGGGGGGAGGACGGGGGAGGAAAGGACTGAAGCGACTGCCTCCGTCAAGAGCCAGAACAGAAACTCATTGTACGCCCTCTGCTTTGCCGTGGCTACTTCCCTCTTTGCTCTATGTCCCATCTCCTTAAATCCATGTCTCCTCTCTTCAGTCCTCTCACTGTCATATTTCTTCTTGGCTAATCTTTTTCTTTGAACGACGTCCTGTACTTCACTATTGCACCACCAGGTTTCCGTATCATCCATTCTCTGTCCAGATGACACACCAAGTATCTTCTTACCTGTCTCTCTGATTGCTGTTGCTGTAGTAGCCCAGTCATTTGGAAGCTCTTTCTTACCACCCAGAGCCTTTAACAGCTCCCCTCTGAATTTCTCTCAACATTCATCAAAGTCAAAGTCAAAGTCAACTTTATTGTCAGATCTGCAATATGTACAGTGCAGGACATACACAGGACCGAAATTGCGTTTCTCTCAGTCCCTCGGTGCAACAGTAAACATCTAAACATTGAAACACTGAAACATATAATAATAGACATAAGCATAAAATAGTAAACCTAACACTGTCCTGAGTTTTTTGCATAGTGGTATAAGAGTATGAAAATTTACACCAACTCTAAAACTAAAACATTAAACATTTAATGAACATAATATTGTCCTGAGTTTTTGCATACTAGTATAAAAAAAGAGTATAAAAAGTATAACCAAAATAAACTAAAGGTTTCTAGCATTGACATTTGCAAAGTGGCAAAGCAGCGTATGAGTCAATGTACACAGTATATGTATGAGGTAGTAGTTGATGTTGTTATAGAGGCAAAAAGTGGCATATGCAGTAAGGCACATTGGGCATCCCTAAATAAGACCGTTCAGAGCACACTGTATATGTACCAGCAGTGGTGTAGATATTAGAGTAGTGTAAATAAATGTAAACAGTAGTAATTACATGTAAGCAGTAGTAATAAAAGTAAACAGTATTAATAAATGTAAACAGAGAATGTAAACAGTATTATGATTATAGGCAGTGATGTAATACAGACATTAGTGCAAGTATGAGAAGTAGTGCAAACTGTATGAGCACATGACCGAGAGTTTAGTGATTAACCCGTTTGATGACACAGAGTCTAGTGTTAAAAACTTTGTGTTGAGTGATAATATGTGAGAAAGTTTTAGTGTTAAGGCAGTTCAAATGGGAGGGGAGGCAGAGCAGGCAGAGTGTTTAGCATTCTGACTGCCTGATGAACAGAGCTGTCTCTCAGTCTGCTGGTTCGAGCCTGGAGACTCCTCAGTCTCCTCCCTGATGGCAGCAGTCTGAAGCAGCTGTGTAGTGGGTGTGTGGGATCACCTGCCATGCGGTGGGCTTTCCGATTGAGGCGTTTGCTGTGTAAGTCCTGCAGTGAGGGCAAGGAGGTGCCCACGATCTTCTCAGCTGCTCTCACAATGCGCTGGAGGCTCTTGCGGCAGGATGCAGTACATGCACCAAACCACACAGTGATGCAGCTGGTCAGGACACTTTCTATGGCACCTCTGTAGAAGGTGCTCATGATGGGGGTTGAAGCTCCAGCCCTTTTCAGCTTGCGGAGAAAGTAGAGACGCTGGTGAGCCTTCTTTGCCAGTGCTGCAGTGTTCCTGCTCCAGGACAGGTCCTTTGAGACGTGCACTCCCAGGAACTTGGTGCTGTCTACTCTCTCCACTGCGGTGCTGTTGATGGTCAGAGGGGGATGTTGGGCATCCCTCTTCCTGAAGTCCACAACAATCTCCTTTGTCTTCTCCACGTTGAGAGTGAGATTGTTGTGTCCGCACCACAAGGCCAGGCGGCTCACCTCGTTCCTGTAGTCCGTCTCATCGTTGTTGCTGATGAGACCCACCACTGTTGTGTCGTCCGCAAACTTGATGAAGTGGTTGGAGCTGTACGATGGTGTGCAGTCGTGTGTTAGCAGGGTGAATAGAAGGGGGCTCAGCACACATCCTTGTGGGGCCCCTGTGTTCAATGTGATGGTGCTAGATGTGTTACTCCCGATCCGTACTGTCTGTGGTCTCCCGGTCAGGAAGTCTAGCAGCCAGTTACACATTGAGGTGTTCATCCTTCTTTAGCTTCCACCATTTGGTCTTCTTCTCTGGTTTTACTCATTTTCTCTTCTTCACAACATTCTTCACAATATTCTACACAAAACCATCCGATGCTGTCTGGCCAAGCTCTCCCCTGCCACAACCTTACAGTCTCCAATCTCCCTCAGGTTTCCTCTTCTACACAGAATGTAGTTGACCTGCATACTCCTTCCTCCACTCTATGTTCCTCCCTCTTTTGGGAATAGGTGTTGACTAGCCATTTCCATTTTCTTGGCAAAATCCACCACCATCTGTCCTTCCTGGTTTCTTGCCTTGACACCAAACCTACCCATCACTTCCTCATCACCTCTGTTTCCTTCACCAACATGTCCATTCAGGTCTGCTCCGATCACCACTCTCTCCTCCCTGGGAATACTCTCTATCACTTCATCCAGATCTTTCCAAAATGTATCTTTCTCCTCCCCATCACATCCAACCTGTGGAGCATAACCACTGACTATGTTTAGCATCAGACCTTCTACTTCTACCTTCAGACACATCACCCTATCTGACACTCTCTTCACTTCTACTACATTCTTTGCCAACTCCTCCTTCAGGACCACCCCTACTCCATTTCTCTTTCTATCCACACCATGGTAAAACAGTTTGAACCCTGCTCCAATACTGTGAGCCTTGCTGCCCTTCCACTTGGTCTCTTGGACACATAAAACATCTACCTTTCTTCTCTGCATCATGTCAGCCAGCTCTCTACCTTTGCCTGTCATTGTCCCCACATTTAGAGTTGCAACCCTCAGTCCTACATTCTTCACTTTCCTCCTCTCCCTCTGTCTCCTGACACGTTTCCCTCCTCGGGGTCTTCGACTAACAGTAGCACAATTTCTGCCGGCACCCTGTTTGTCAACAGCACAGGTGGTGGTCCTTGTTAACCCGGGCCTCGACCGATCCGGCATGGTTTCACTTTGATGAACTCGCATTATGGTTTTGGAAAAAGTGTTTTACATCGGATGCTCTTCCTGACACAACCCTCACCATTTACCCGGGCTTGGGACCGGCACAAGAGATACACTGGCTTGTGCTCCCTAGTGGCTGGTTTAATTTTTGTAAATATGTAGTACACTCAATTCAATTTAGTTTATTTAGTGCCAAGTCATAACAGAAGTTAGCTCAGGGCACTGAACAAAAATAGTTACATACATAACAATTAAATTATTATTATTATTATTAGATAACATTATTTATCTAAGTTTATAAGGTACATCAAGGAATATAGATTTGATTGCAAACCTGCACTGGCATATTACTGCCCAATCAATTTAATTAGGTTGTAAATGTGTGCATGGTAACAAATCAGTTAAATCTCATGTTCCTAATACTGTACATGTTTGTCAGGTATGAATGGGGGCTGCGATAGCTTGGTGGTCAGTGCCACGGTCTTGTAATCCTCAGGTTGCGGGTTTGAGCCTAGATTGTGTCAGGAAAATAAAGCTAAGGGAAAGCTCAGGTCATGGAAAGTAAAAAACAAACAAACATCACATTAAAAATATAATGATTGTAACTTGAAAAGATAATTTACCATGTGAAATTATAAGAAATTACGTTACCACTTTAAAATAAGGTTCCTCTCATAGTTGCTTATAAATAGTTTATAGATACATTATTAATTCCTTCGTAAACAGTTTATAAATCATTGATAACTGCTTCTTATGAATTAATTAAAGGCGAGAAAGAGACAAAACTGACCAGTTTCTTGCCAAATAGTGAACCACATCTGTTCACCTCATCTAGAGTTGTTAATTCAAACATTTCATACTAAGTTATTACCTTGTGAGCACAATAAGCATTTGTAAACCTATTTTTTTAGGATATTATGTTAGTTGCAGATACTTTTAATGCTGTGATAAAGTACAATATTATCTGCTAAATAAAAGTTTACAAACGATAGTAAGAGGTAATTAAATATTTTGTAAAATCCTTACTACAGTATTTTGTTCACACCCAAACTCATCATGAGAAGTTGTCTGTCATTAGAAACAGGGAAGGAAGAATATTTGTTTTTGTGCAATCAGTCTCTTCTCACGGGTTTATTAAATGATTGATGATCTGCTTATCAATATTTATTGATCATCAAGAGTATGCACTGAGGCTCACATGCATAAGCTTCTAAATGTTTAATCGTCTAATCAAAAACTATTCCAGACTCTGATCCTTTGAAAAAAAAAAAGTGCAGAATATTTGTAACGTAAGCACAGAAATCTTCCAAAATGGCCTCAAAAACAAAACATTTTCTGCAATTTTTTCCAACACTAAACTCATTTTTAATAAGCTTTTTCTATTGATTAACAATCACTTAGTTTTTGGTTTGTAGACCAGTATTATGTTTCAGCCAAATTAAAAATTTGGTTAATTAACAGCAAAAAAACTATAACAGGAAAAAACATGGAAAAAAAAAACCTCTGGTTGTCCAAGTTATTACTTAGATGAGCTACATGATGTACACCAGTGGTCCTAATTGTTTTCCAGGCACAGATCTAAATGAGTAATTTCGCCTGGTGCTCTGGGAGCCAGGCCATGAAAACATCTAGCGAATGAGAAAAATTAAGAGGGAAAGCTTGTGCTTAAGGGAACTGTAGGTTAAATTACAAATCTATACACCTTCTTATTTGACTCTTTATCAACCAGATAGGGAAATAAAGCCCAAATACTTTAAAAATAGACCCAGTAGTCCCATATATTTGTAAAACACTCATCTAAATAACAGCTAACTAAAGGTCTGTAATGAAGCTCTCATTTTGGAGTTTTAAGATATACCTCACCTGTGTTTTCTGTGTTTAACTCAAATTTACTCGCTCAAAGACTATAAAACAAGGTATCCCACAAAGTGTTTTTAAGGTGATTCATTATTGTCGGCTTAGCATGTGGAATATTGCCCATCGCGGTTAATCCAGTCTCTTTGGTGGCCGGACTCTGTGGACAGATATTAAGCACAAACACGAGCACACAGAGCACATCTCGCCACCTTCAGATGCATTTTGGATTGAATTTGCATTCGCCCTTGAGGCTGCCTCCACATCCTGTTAATATTCTCCTCGCCATTAACACGTTTATTGTGTGCACAACAAGCTCCCTCTTTGCAGGTCCCTCTCTTCGGCCCACTATCTCCTTCCTCCTTCTCGCTTAAATGGTAATAACTAGGTTCTGCATGGAAAAGCTTTTTTTTCCCTCCCCTCCTGAGGGAAATCAGTTATGTGTCTGTTAGCCTTGTGTGTTTTATCTCCTTCTTACATGTAATACATGTGAACACATTTTATTCCCATCACTAATTACTTGTTTTTGCTACGGTGGTAGTCATGATGGCAAAAGCCGGACACCTCATTGGCTTAAGCAGTGCCGGCCACTTAAACCTTGGGGTGACATCAACTCCCACACTTTCTCCATCAGAGTTTAAAGTGTCAGAAAATGCAGACAGTAAGCCAGACAGAGACAAAGGAAGCAATAACGGGGGCACTGTGGTGGGAGGTAGTCATAACTGACCGATCCCTGCTTCCCTGAGCGTTCATTGAAGTTGATTTGTCCTTTTGCACCTTCAGCTTTCTCTTCAGTCCTGAACAAACAAGCCAGCACTTTAAGCTTCTAGAAGAATGGCAAAAATTTACCCCCTCCACACACCACCCACACACTCATTTCAGTCTCTTGTTCCTTTCTTTCCTTAAAGTTTAACTTCTGGGAACAAATCGAAGACTTCAGCCAAGCTTATCTCGGTGAAAAATGCACCACTGCACAATACTCTTATTTGCTTAAACAAGGTGTAAATAGGTAGACACTCACAGAGTAGAGACAATCTGTGTTTTATTTATGTTCTAGTTGCTCAAATGTCAAAATTTACCTGGCTAAAAGATGCCTTCATGAAGAATATCAGATATTCACCGCACCGACAGCTCAATGCAGTTAGTTTGGGGGTAATTTGTTGTAATTTAAATTTGGAGTCATTAATGTACTTAAAGCCTATCAAAATGAAATATGTTTGTTAATGGGCCTAATGTCTGAAAACCTTTAACTTAAACTTTAAATAATTTAAAATCTTTAGACCTGTGATTCTCAAACTTTTCATGCCATGAAAAGAATATCTACTACCTACTACACCTCATTTCAGCTTAATTGCTGTAGAAATGACAGGTTTTTAGGAGTTTTTGTTTAAGCTAAGATTGATTGGCTGTGATGGACATCTTAAATCAGGGTAACTCCAAAAGTTAGCCAACAACATGCTATAAATCCAAATACTAGTTTCTTGGGAGTTTAATTAAAATAACCACTGATTCATGGGATATTTTTCAAACTGATAAACACATGCAGACAAACGAGTGATCAACTTGTTTGAGTGTCTGATCACAGCAAGCGTGTTGTGTTCAAAAATATTCTGGAAAACGATTGCTAACTTAGGTCTGACATTTTTTCAGTCAGTCTGACTTCAGGCCACCACATGGGGACCTTGTTTATAGTTTATAGCCAACCTAAATTATGTTTTCAGTCAAAGCACTACATTGCCTAAGGATTATTTGAGTCTGTATCCCGAAACACTGGGAGCATCACTAGAACGGTTTAACCTGCAGGCGAAGGTGCATATTTTATAAATAATTTGATCAGATATTTTGAGACAAAGCAGTGAAACAAGTTAATTATATATTTCTAAAAAATTGTGGTCTCAATGTTGTCTGTACAAATAAATAAAAACACTGATTAACCATTTCAACTTCTGCCATTTGACTCTCCTCCACCTCTAAAATTGCCTACTTGTCTCTCTCCATTTGTCTCAGTCTCTGTTACCCTTGTCTTTTCCTCTCAGCCTCACAGCGTGACACCCCAAATGGGTTGAGACAGGCAAACGAGTGATGAGATATAAGTCAGATGTGATGAAAGCTGATGGAGCCAACAGCAAACTCATTTACAGACCATCCCCTGTTCATGTGGGAAGACTACTTTTTTATTCAACTGTGTCTGGCATCTTTGCAAATTAGATTTGAAAATTAAAAGTATGAGATTTTCTCTGCTAGCAAAGCAATTTAATGCCTAATCCAAATGCTCATAAACACAAAAGTGGTAATTTTGTAGGTGCCAAGGTTGTGTTTAATATTTTAAGCCTTTGCGTTAAAATTGCAAGGTTGCCAACGTTTTCCACCGCAATGATGAAAAGCATACAAAATGTGAATGTTATCCAATTCCACCAACAAACTATTACATTTGAACAAATCATCATCTTTGTTCTGAGATGTCTGACTGATCAATCTGACAAGGCAGGCTTAGTTTGACATGCTATTACTGAAAACTCAACACTGTCAAAACCATCATTTCTTCTTTTGTTGCAGAAAATAACATTAAAATTTTTCTTTTAATACTTCAGGGCATACCTTAAATTTGTAAATATTGTATTTAAAAAATGCACTTTCCAAAAACACTTTGCATTTCCTTGTTGGTAAGTAAACCTATCACCAATAGCTGACATTTTAAATGTGTTTCTTAAAAAATGTCTAAAACATATGTCATGCAATATTATATGAAAATGTCTGGTTTGGAAAATTTTACCCACATAGCAAAGACCCCTAACACTGGACAATGACATAGCTAGAATGTAAAATTAAGATTTTTTTTAATGGATTTATTTACCTTTATTTCACCAGGTAAACCCCACAAGGTCACATATCTATTTTGAAAGAGAGGTCTTAAAGTTCCCCTGACATCATCTTTGAACTTTGCATAAAATGGCACAACATATATATATTTTAACATTGAACTATGATCGTTTTTGCAAAAACAATGTTAAATTAATGAAAATTCCTCTCAAAAAGAGTTTAAACTGCACGCCGTTTTTTTACACGGTAAATCCGGATATTTCCGCACACGTGACATCACGTCCAGATTCCTGCTCGAACGCGCATTGAAAAACAATGGCGGAGAATGCAGATGTATCAGACGAATTTAGCAATTTAAAAGTTGATATTTTAGCAATTTGTCTTCAGTTCATGAAGCAGAAGTTATTTTGAGTGATCAACAAGAAACAGCAGGGTCTTATTTTGTTCCTGCTGCTGCTTTTTTATGAGAGGTTTCACGTTCAGGAAGTGAGCAGGTGTGTGGTTTTCAACCGCAACTTTTAGAGGCTGATCGGGATAACTCTTACAGAGCACTGAAACGGTAATACATTAATTAATTTATCTAATAATCATTCAACAAACCTCCAGTTCCCTTTCGGTCGGTTCACTCGACACAAAACATTAGTATGGGGATCTACCATCACGCCTCGGAAATGCATATGCAGAAAAACTTGGCCTCAAGTTCTGGCAAGCAGGAGGATGTTCATTGCTCCTGTGCTGAAAGAACAGTCTGGGTGACGTCACGCGTTGTGATGTCCAAGCTGTAGAATTTTATGAACGTGTTAGGAGATGCCCAGTTAGCAGCAGAACAAATGTCTGCCACTGGGACACCTTTAAACAGTGCCCATGAGGTGGCCATACCTCTGGTTGAATGCGCATGCACGCTGATGGGAGCATGTCTGCCCTTACTAGTATAGGCTTGAGAATTAGCCTCTATAACCCAGTGGGAGAGGCGTTGTTTAGACAGAGCTTTTCCAGCCAAAGGGTTAGCAAAACACACAAACAGCTGGTTGGTTTTGCGCCAGCTTTTTGTCCTTTCCATGTAAATGTGTAATGCGTGTACCGGGTAGAGAGCGTTCATGCGCCTCTGCTCTGCAATCAGCACCAGCAGTGGAGGGAAAGCCAACAGTTCAAAAGAAAGGCTCTTATATGATAAAGAAGGCACTTTAGGGACGTAGGCCGTGTTGGGGCGTATCGTCACTTTGGAGCCATCTTATGCAAATTGGATGCACAAGTGGTGAACCGAGAGCGCATGGATGTCACTCACATGTTTCGCTGAGCACAGAGCCAGAAGAAGAGTTGTTTTATAGGACAGTATGCCCATACTAACACTCTAACGGTTCACACGGGATGTTGCAGAGCGCATCCAGGACCAGGAGTAGGTCTCACTGTGGCGCTAAAGATCTGCACGGAGGCCTTTTACACAGTGCTCCTTTCATGAACCGAACCACGAGAGGATGGGAGCTGGGTGATTTCCCCTACAATCCCTCGTGACAAGCGGAAATAGCAGATTAAAAAAAGACTTTGGTGGTAGAAAAAGAATGACCTTTTTCCAACAAGTCTTGTAAGAAAGTGAGAAGCTCTGATATGGTGCTAGAGAAAGAAACAATGTTTCTCTCTTGACACCAGGCTTCAAAAACACGCCATTTGAGAGTGTAAAGGGTCTGTGTGGAGCCTGCTCAAGCGTACTGAATAGTGTTAACCACATTACTAGGAAGACCAGAAGCGATTAATTTTTCCCTTTCAGGGGCCAAACCCACAGGTCCCAGCTCTCTGGGTGGGGGAACCAAATTTGGCCGTGAGCCTGAGACAAGAGATCTTTGCGCGCAGGGAGACACCATGGTTTTCCTGCTAGCATTAATATTATTTATACGAACCAGGCTTTCTTGTTCCATCTGGGAGCTACTAAAATAAAGGTGAGAGCTTCCCTGCGCACGCGTTCCAGAGTGGTTTGTATTAGGGTCACCGGTGGAAATGCGTAAAGGCGCATTGTTTCCGGCCAGTTGTGCGCCAGCGCGTCCAGGCCGAGAGGTGCGTTTGCGTCCCTTATGAAGAAGAACATAGGACAGTGCGCATTTTCCAAGGACAGTGCGCATTTTCCCTGGAGGCGAAGAGATCTGCATCGGCATTACCAAAGCAATCCCAAATCTGTTGCACCACCTCTGGGTGAAGGCGCCATTCTGTCGCCAGCGTAGCGCCCCTGAAGAGTGCGTCTGCTCCGTGGTTCTGCGTTCCCGGGACATGAGTTGCTCTGATTGACAGCAGACGCGAGTTGCACCATTGTAACAGCTCGTGTGTCAGATGGAGGAGGGGCAGAGAACGTGTGCCTCCCTGTTTGTTTATGTGGGCGACCACACAAGTGTTGTCACTGCGCACTAACACATAACGGTGTGAGATCAGACCCATCTCGCTGAAATGTTTCAGAGAGAGAAAAACTGCCATCAGCTCCAACTGGTTTATATGAAGCTGACTGTTTTTGAGCCCAAACACCGTTGGTGTGCTTGTGTTTGCATATTCTCCCCAGTCGAATTTTGACGCATCTGTCGTGATCAGCATGCGAGATAAGACACAGCCCAGGGGAGCCCCTTTGCTGAGGTATGCTATGTTTCTCCATGGCCTCAGGACATACAGGCAAGAAGGAGAGATCTTCATCTGATGCTGCTGCGGGGGGTCCTGTTTCTGTTTCATCTGAACCCAGCGTTGAAACCTTCTCATTTGTAGTAATCTGAGGGGGACTACCGCATTCATGGAGGCCATGAAGCCCAGGAGGCGCTGACAGTGTTTGATCGTTACCACGCGATTATGCTGAAACAGATCTAAACACTGATTGAATGTTGTTATCCTCCTCTCGGATAACTGTGCATGATACTGTACTGAATCCAGCTCGAGGCCCAAATAACAGATCCTCTGACTGGGCACCAGTTGACTTTTGTCTTTGTTTATTACAAAGCCCAGAGACTGCAGGTGTGACATCAACAGAGCTGTGTGGGCTCTGGCCTGATGGGGTGACCCTACCAGGACTAAAAGGTTGTCCAGGTAGTCCAGGGTTCTGATGCCCTGATTCCTTATCAGTCAGTGCTACCCCGAGGCATTTTGGAAACACACGAGGAGCCAGGGACAGACGGAATGGCAGAACCTGATACTCGTATGCTGTATTGTCGAACGTAATACGCATAAATTTTCTGTGATTTGGTAGGATTGAAATGTGAAAGTAGGCGTCTTGCAGATCCACCGACGTGAACCATTCCCCTGGTCGCACGGATTGTATCACCCGACGTGAAGTCAACATTATGAATTTGAATGATCTCAGTCGCTTGTTTAATTGCCTCAGATCTAATGTTGGACTGAGTCCCTTGCCCTTCTTTGGAATCACAAAATAGCGGCTGTAAAAACCGTTGTTTGCTTCCTGAGGGGGAACCACTCTTATTGCTCCTTTTTCTAGGAATGAACAAATCTCCTTTTTCAGAGTTGGAGAGAGATCTGGACGTATTTTTGACATTGTTGTACCTCTGAACCACAGGGGAGGCTTGCTGAACTGTAGTCTGTAACCACGGACTACAGTTCCCATGATCCATTGCGACGGTGCGCATGCGGACCATGCCTCCACGTGAGAGGTGAGTCTAAGTGGCATGTTTATTTGTGGGCTCATTGGGCTCCCTTTTGGACAAAGTTTTAATAGGGGTGGAAAGCCTGTCTCCCTGAGATGGTGCTCCATCCCCTTCATGTTTGGCATTTGTTTCATGAAAAAAGGGTTGAACTCTCCCTTTAATTCTGACTCTTGACATAGAACAGTGTGAATACAATGTGCTTTTATTAGTGTTGGTGCTTGAGGATAACATTTTTCCTTTATTGCACAAACAAGGGAGTGAATTTTGTGTGTCAATAAACATTTTTGTCCATTTAATCGGGGTTTCTTGAACTCCGACGTGGGTTGAATCTGAAAGGCTTTCCGTTTTCCCAGTGGGTGGAGAAGTTCTGATCGTTCTGGAAACAACTGCAGGGCTAGACTGACTACTGTTTCCTTTCCCTCACTGTTGAGAAGGATCTGGGGGCGCCCCCACCTGTCTCGGGATGAAACGGTGCTTGGACCATGCCTGTTGTCCCGGTGGTGGGCATCCGCGTTCCTCTGCTGTGGACGTCGCCCGCTGTTCAGTTTTGAGTGAAGGTCTCTTATGTGTGGGGTGTCGAGGGAGGGAGTGTTGTTGTGGAGGCGCGCTCCTGAGACTGCTGGAGTCCCTGGGCTGAGGGTATTGTCGTCTCGGCATCCTCAGATGCAGAGCCTCCTCCTGCTTCCTCCTTTGGTCACAACGGTTCTGGATCTTCTCCAGAGCTTCTCCGAACAAGCCAGTGGGTTTGACGGCTTGCTGGAGAAAGGGGGAGCGCTGGTTTTCTGGCAGCTCAGTGAGAGTGAGCCAGAGGTGTCGCTGGATGATAACCACTTCTGCCATGCTTTTACCTAGAGCGATAGCCGCGGTGCCCGAGAGACGGAAGATAAAATCCGTTGTCCTACGGGCCTCTTCTAACGGTTCCTTGATGTTCTTCTTCGATTGAGCAGCTTCCTGCAGATCCTGCAGCTTTTCTGCCTAGTACGCCTTTAGCATCGAGGTTGTATTAAGCGCAAGAGCCACGAGGCATTGTGCGCGGTACGTCTTCTCCAGCTGAGTTACTGAAAACTGGCACTGCTTGCTGGGGAGCGTGAGTTTGCTGACTGAAGTTTTGGGTGCCAGGTGAGCTGCCAGTCTTTCATCCATGGGGGGGATTTGTGACAGATCCACCGACTCCATGTTCTCTAGGTCCAGAAACTGGGAGAGGGACAGGGATAATGGTGCCTTGGGTGCCGACCAAGACCGGGTAAGTTCCGTTAAAAATTCTGGGAACACCGGTAGTTTGTGCCTCACCGAGGTTTGTTGCTTCGGGAGGAAGTATTTGCCCGCTTACCTTGTCTGTAATTGTCGAGGTGGGGGAGCAGGCCACGGCACCTTTAGAGACTTGGCCGCTCTGCGACACAGTTCGAACAGGGCTGGAGTGGAACGTCTGCTTCGACGGGTTCCGCTACAGCCTCGTGTGAAAGATCCTCTGCTTCCTCTTCGGCGCCTTCCTCTGCCTCGTTGTCAGAGATGCCGCCAGAGTCCGTCAAGGAGATCTCGTCTGACAACAGCATGTCCTACATGTCGTACTCAACTCTGGTTTTGTTAGCATCCTCCGTGGGCAGGAGATCCATTTGTTTGCCCCAGGACAACACTGTGGTGTCCTCCATGTCGTCGGACTCCAGTTCCTTGGTCAGTCTGAGAGCTTTGGACAGTAGTGGGTCTTTTGCTGCGGTGGAATTTCCCAAGGTTTTCATCAGGACTGCCACGCGTCTCTCCAGTGTCGATTTTCGGAGACGGCTACAATGCATACATGACTCTGGGTTGGCTAGTGCAACCTTAGCATGCAACATGCCGAGACACATTGGACAAGCTTCGTGGATGTCCGCTTTGGAAAGAAATAATTCACATGTGCTTGGACATTGACCTGAACCGGGCCTTCCCACCCTGCTAGCTTTGCTAGGGGCTTTGGGCTTCCTCTTCCTCTTCTCCGGCGCCATGTTAGCTGTCGAGAGAGAGAGTGTGAATGTTTCCTGTTAGCAAGCTAAACAGGTAAAACAGTTAGGAAGGTAGACTGTGCTGTTCGAAGAACCTCCACATTAGCGAGGCTAAACGGGGAGGTGGCGGTGTAGACCAGTTAGCGAGCTGAACAGGCTAGCAAAACAGCGACAGAAAACTTGAACGTTAGTTAGGCTAAACGCGAGAAAGTTAGTTAGCATGCTAAACTAAGCAGTATGTAGTGTACAAAAAACCTTGTAATGATACTCTGGGTAGGGAGCGAGCTCACCTCCGGTCGGACAGTTGAGTCACGTACAAGGGACCTGCGATCAGGTTAAAGCGAGGTGAAGTGCAAAAAGATTAGTGAAATGAGACTGTGCTGCATATTCATAGCAGGAGGGCGGGGCCTCCTGCTTATGCAGCAGTCTCATTGGCCTTGACAGGTGTGATGAAAGAAACTTCACAGGTTGGTCTCGCGAGGGCACAATCCCCATTCTAATGTGTTGTAGCACTTTGAGATTTTCATTAATGAAAAGTGCGTTATAAATTGAATTCATTATTATTATTATTATTATTGTACCGAGTGAATCAATCAAAAGGGAACAAGCATGTTTTCATCTCACCACCATGCAATGCTTCTACTAAAGGTACAATATCAAGGGAACAAGAACCAAGCATTAACACACCAGAAACATTTTCACGTTAGAAAATTTCACGACTCGTCCTTTTCACCATAAAATTATTGGAAACTTTACATTCATGATTCATTCCTTAGTTTGCATACCATTTGGGAATAGTGTTTCAGAAAGTCAAACTGTGCTTTGACCCTTGATTCCAAAGCATAAATTTGAAGCTAAGACAGTTTATCTAAGGCTAAGCAAATAAGAGCTGAGGGTAATTTAACACATCACAGAGTATTAAGTACAGTAGTCTCTCGTTTATCGCGAGGGATCTGTGCCCTGAAGCCCCGCGATAAGTGAAAAACCGCAAAGTAGAAATAGTAGTACAATTAGTAAGTAGTAGTTTATAATATATA
>JBBPBX010055951.1:9779-22928 GCA_038048925.1 Garcialebias charrua
ATGTTTTATTTATTTATTTATAAAATTTGTTCATTTTTAAAAATACAATACAAAACAATACCATAAACGATAACATACAAAATATTTAAAATAAAAGCTGGTCTCCCTGAATAAAGACAGCAAGTTTAAGCTGTTTAGGTTTTACAGTGCGGAAAGAAATATCCTCATATCAGGATATGAGGTCACACATGGTTATACATGTATGATTAATATGGTTATTCAAATTTGAACTTAGGAAAGAACAATCTTCAGTAAGTTGAGAAGTGACTATGCTGTTCACAACAAAAACAAATTAGGCCTACATCAAAATGGGATTCCTTAACAACCGCATCACAGTATTTTTCAAATAGCCTATGGCAGCAACATGATAAAACTCCCAAAATTCTGTTATGACGTTTGACTTTGGTGATTATTAGTGGTTCCCTTCTGGACACTTTCTGAAAATTGTCTTTAGGTGTAAACAAATCAAAATTGTCCATTACCTCTAAAAGTTTTATAGGGACCTTCTTTATTTACCAACAAGTCAATCTCAGCTAATTGTGCACAAATGCAACATTTAGACAGAGAACTGAACTAAGCAAACTTTTCTTCCAGGGCCCCCCAGCACCATTTAATTCCCATCTATGCCCCTGTTTTTCCTCAACGGTCTCCCATATGGATCAGGGAGTGAAGGTTATTTCAAAGGACCTCTGCAGAGCACCAATCTATCTCCTACATTTGCAGAATTTTCTGCAGATTGGAATAAGCTGGGGAGCTGAACAAAGAGCTATGTGTTGGCCCTCATCACCCCACCACCTCTTCCCCACCCGGCTGGGGAAAGACGCAGCAGTTTAGTAGATGAAATACTACAGCACCTCGTATCCTTATCTCTTACATCTGTCTATCTCCTTCCTCTTCAAACTATGATAACTCTCAGACAGAGAGGAGTTGATTTAAACCCCTGGTCGACTCAGGAGGACGATATTACATTTCTTTTGCTTCCACTATCCTTATGTGAATTATTCTTTCAAGTCAAAAACATAGACCAGGGTTTTGATCTTTTTTGAGATCTTTATTCAGAAACTTGGGTCGAGGAAAAAAAAAAGTTTGTAAATCTGTTCTAAAACATTTTATTTATTTACTTATTTAGACATTTGAGATGTAATAGGCAGCACTGATAGAGATAATGTCTTTTTTTATATCACCTCTTTGACTTTAAGCATATATTACTAAAACATCATGGGGCTGTGCAATAGTTAAGCTACCACCACGTCCAAAGACGGACAAGCTTTGAATTATGCATACAGGTCACTGACTACTGCTGGCCATTTTAATGCAATTTTGTTTTCAAAATGACACTTCAAGTTATGCATTGTTCCTGTGGAGACTTTCTAATCTACACTATGAGAGGCAATTCATCACAATGATCTTTTTCCTCACCTTTTTTGGTTTAAATTATGTATGAACACTTGGTAACGTTATCAAAAGTTGGGTGTAGTTCAAAAACGTCTCCTCTGTGGTGCATTCAAGGGCAGTTAGGCATCCACGACAACAAAACGAGTTGCAGAAAATCAGCCCATTAGTCAACTACGCAGTAGTTACCTGAAATCTAAAGGCATGGAAAGAAAAATAAGACTCACTTTAATAATAAGCTTGAAAACATTCACTTAAATGTAAACTTTTAGGAAAATTGTTATTTAAAAATGTATATAATGTTCAAAACTGACAGTAGGGCACATACACCTCTGCAAGCTTATTTTAATAAATGGTAAATGGACTGTACTTATAAAGCACCTTTCTATCTTATCAAGACACTCAAAGCTCGTTACAACACAATCTGTGCCTCATTAGGCGTGTTTCCATCAAGGTTTCTAGGTGCGCATTATGAAGCATCGCATCAGAAAAGCTAAATGGAAACGGCATAATTCGAGTTAACTTCCTCTAAGTCGCTCTAAAGTTTATACGCTCGCTTGAGGTAGTTTTTGGGGAGTCGATTCAGAGCTGAGTCGGCTAAACGACAGATGGAAACAGATTAGCCGACTCAGTTCTGCCGCAGCGAACATTCACGTCACGTGACTGATCAGCTGTTTCCGCTCCGGACAACATGTAACATCGCTAAAACTAGTTGGCATGACAGAATAAATACAACTTGCCCGATAGCAACACATACCTGAAATATTCTCTCCATTTTGCCGAGATGTCTGTTTTCAAACGCTACTTCCTGTTTACTGTGGAAGTGCGTAACGCTGACGTCTGACGTATGGCGCTGACGTGTGACGTAATGACGCTGACGTCTGACGTAGAGACGCTTTGCGTGGCATTGCAGATGCGCTTCAAGCCAGTTTAATGGAAACACTTCTGATCCTCATAATTTTAATTTACATTTTAGCGAAATTTTCTAAAATTCGCTCAAAAATCGAATTTAAATTGGATGGAAACATAGCTATTTACCCATTCATACAGGGTCTAGATCGCTACAAAGATTAATCAGTGCTTGAGATCACATTCATACACGGATGGGACACACATTGGAGGCAATGAGGGGTACAGTGTCTTGCCCAGGGACACTTCGGCATGTGACTGCTGTTGGAATCAAACCCCCAACTCTTGCATTGGAGGACGACTGCTCTAACCACTCAGCCACAGCCGCCCCAGTGTGGTAAAGCAGGAAATCGACGTGTCTAGACTGTTATATACATATACTGTACTGCACAGTATATTTTTAATAAATAGATAAATGTACAGTACTGTACAGTCACCAAGCGACAATTCAACTCACTCCTTCATCTTTAAAAAACTGTGTTAGGATAGGCTAAGTGCTTGGTGAATGTACAGTACTGTACATGTATTCATTTATTTAAAAAAATATATTTTTTTTTGGTGATCCTACTTACAAATTTTCGACATACGAGCGGCTCATAGGTATGGAACTCTCTCGTAAGTCGGGGACTACCTGTATATATCTTTAGGAAAATAAGCATGCATCATAAAGACATTAGACAAAGTCTGCTCGGGCCTGAAAATTTACAGTACATGGTCAATATTTAGGATGAATAAAACTATGCCACAAACCTCTTTAACAAAACACTTTCAAGCCAGATTGTTTTCTCGCCTTACGTGGACATAATCAGATTAAACGGCCATTCAGGATAAAAAATGTGTCATGTAAACGCCCCATTTGGATTATTCTCAGCTGATTCAGCTTGATCCGAATGAATTTGTAATCCAAATGAGAGTGATGGTTTATGCCGATTCATAATTCGAACGGTGTGCATGTAAACACTTAATCTGATCATTTTATTCTGATTGTGGAAAACTGACCTGACTGTACATGTGCGACCTGTGTCAAACCCATATATTTCTGCCTGGCTAGATGCTAATATGTCAGGGGAGCAAACCTGGTGGGTGAGCGACACAAATTTTTTACTAGAAACTTTGAAAGAGCTCAAAATGATCTGTATTACCTGTAGCTCAATCAGGGAGTGCAGTAATGTCTCCACCGTCATTAAAACCTGGCACGGGTCCATTTTGGGCGCTCAGGTTTGTTTACATTCATCACGGAGGTAGACCTTCTTCTTTTGTGTGTGTTTTTTAAGGAACGTTTACCACTCTGGGCATGTCAGTACTTCTATTCTGAACAAAAGCTTGCTGCATGTAAATGCTCGCTGAGAACGGATTGTGTCCATGTAAACGATACATTCAGATTATTTAATCCGAATGCATTTCAATCCAATCAAATAATTTTGCACATGTAAACATAGCTGGGGATTTAAGTCATCCTATTGCTTTTATTACTCTAAACACCTAAACAATAACCTAGTTGAACTAGTCAATATGTGTAAATATAAGCTGATGACATGAGAGTGCGATAGAGTGATGACAAACAGTCTGCTGACCTTTGATGTGTTGTGCTCCATGTCAACTCTACTGAGTTATATGCCACACCTCCAAAGTTACCGCAATACAAACTTTATTTGTGTAAGCACACATTATCATGGGACAACTAAACCGGTAGAGTTGGCTTAAAGAGGGAATACTCTTTTTGGCCATATCGAAGAACTGTTTGAAGAAAAGGCCTGGAGTAGGGATACTAATGTCAAAGCAAGCATACAAATGGTATATATGGACCCTGCTAAGTCACAAATGGTTTGAAGATGAATTTGAACCAATGGACTATATGCCGCGGATGGCGGTGACGTACTTCCGGTAAAATACAACCCACGTCCATCACTTCTGGGTCCCATCCACTGCCGTTGTTGTTAGCATTAGCTCCTAGTAGCAGACCATGACAACAACTCGATACGGGAAGCGGCTGCGAGCTACTGGCACTTCAAGTGAGTTCCGTTGTGTCCACCCACCGGTGGGTACAGCCGTTCCGTCCCCCCGCTGAGGATGGGGTTAGGGCGACAATGGATCGTGGCTATCCGAAGGGGAAACGTCGCTATAGATTTATATAGATTTATATATGTATAGAGTTATTATTGGTGTGTATGTGGATGTTTTATTTATTGTCTTTACTCATTTATGTTCGTGTCATTTCTGCTAACCGGAAGTGCGCTACCTGGGTAATGCATGCGGAAGTGCTGGAACAGGAGTCCGTGGCATAGAGTCTATTACCTTTTTAAAATACCCCAACATTTGATACTGTGACTTCTTCTCCTTTTTCCATCTTTGTGGTAATCCCATTGATGTCACCTTACCCTCTCTTTCACCCTCCTCCTAACTGCTTCTTTCAGTTAAACTCAGTCTGTCTCTCTTTCTTCGCCTCTCTCATTATTCAAAACACATCCTTCTGATCTTTTCCCTTTCCCTCCTCACAGCATCCCAAAACAAGGACAAAGTTGTAATCCGTTTATTTCACCCTTGTCAACAAATTCTAACCAAATAATCCTGAAAGATTTATACCCAGGCCTAGGTACTATCAAGGGACTGAGCTGCAAGTAGAAGCTGAATGCACAGGGGAAGACCAACAAGAAAAGGATGGAAGAGTGAAAAGGGTAGGAGTACAAACAGAAGGAAGTTGTGTCACAGTGATTAGAGTCTTTGTCGTGCAGGTGACGCCCAGGGGTTCACTGAGTCTGGGCAGGGAGACATACTGTACTAGGACTTGTGTAAGCCTAAATAACCTTTCCAGAAGGTTTTAATGAGACCTGAAAGTGCTGGGCACCAGAGAGACCAGACGATTGGTCGTGCTTGAGTCAAATCCCAACAGTCGGTTGGCCCAGTGGCCCCAGCAGCGCTCATGCAGCCTCGTGGCCCCACGCCTGCTCACTTGCACCACATCAAAGCAGCTCGTATGGGAGAACCTCGAAGTGGGAAGGAGAAGGAGTGGAAGGGTGGGAGGAGAGCATGTTAGAGCAGGAGACGAGGGAGGAGGGAGACGAGTGAGCCTGGATGGAAGAATCCCTTATCTCCTCCTGAGAGGATGCTGCTCTGTGGTGCGAGATTGTCTGGAGCTGCCACCTGTCCCAGCCATCTTTGAAGGCAACACTAAAGCCTGTGATGGGCCTGACCTCCTTGAGCTCCCATTTTTTTTACGTCTCTCTTCATTTTCTGCTTTGTTACGCCTCCCCTCCTCTCTCTTTTCCACGCTCTCTACCTCTTCTTCTTCTTACCCTCTCTGTCTCTACAGACTCAGCTGTAATTCTCTAGTGATATCTTACATTTCACCAAGCTAGTTGAAACATTTTAATTATACTGTGTTCATCAGCCTCTTCTCTGTGTCATACAATACAGTAAGTACTTGTGACCCTCAAGAGTAAAAAGCCAGAAACGGGTTGCTGGCGGTAGAACCAAGGAGTCTTATCTTCACCGCTATAGGAGATCCAGAAAGAAGTGATGTGATTTGAATATGTATATGAAAAACAAACAATAAATTTACTCTCCCGCAGAACAGAAAGACTGGAGACTTTAAGGTAAACTTCTGGAAAGCCCAATAGGGATTTTGTCCTCTTGTTTTATAATTTTATCTTTGTCAGCAGGATTGTCTGTAATTTTGTCAAATTTTTTGCTGGACAAGATACAGTAAATGTAAATTTTTAAGCCAGCAGAGTGCTATTGTTCTTACTTGCCTCTGCAAGCTCACAGATTAACCAATCACAAGTACTAAGAAAGTCAACATGCTGACAGATGTTTGTGTAAAGAAATGCGTAATATTCCTTCCAAGTGTCTTGAGTTTTCTGTAATTTCGTCTTAATTCTCTTTAGCCCATTCACAATTAATCTTGTCATTGTTAATGAGGACTGTCATTTTTTCTGAGAAATTGGGTTCACACTTGCAAGCCTTGTGGTAAAAGCACCACATGACCTTAAGATGGTGTAGAAGTGCATTCCCGATGCACTTCGAACTCGGCTTAACCCTCTTAAATCGTCAAGCACTACAAAGCGCAAGCATGTGAGAATATTGCCTATCTTAGAGCATAAGATGCCTCTAATAAGCTGTATAAAGGGGGATCATCTGATTATCCCTGGTGCGCTGGACCAAGGGGCCACAGCAGAGCACAGGCCTGTGTTGTTCTTTCTTGATGAAAAGAGGTGGATGGAAGGGATCCCTCTCCGTTGCCTCCAGTGTGCCTCAGGCTTCTCTGTGCCGGCGCACCACTGGGGAACTGCACCAAGCCACCACGCTCAAAAAGCCAATATTGAAACAATCACAAAGACAAACACTTACCCTTGAAACAGGCACGTGTCTTCTCACCCCAGGCCTCTCCCCCAGTTCTTTGGGGGAGGGTGTTTGAACCTGCTTCCCAGCGAGTTGTCACATTTAAACTGACAAGAGACCAAGAAGTTTGTTCTCTGAATGCAAATTTACAGGTGCTTTTAACCTTTTTTAAATTCTGTTCTTTACGTATACACACAAAGTTCTTTTTTTCTGCAGTTTCAGCTATTTGTAAAATGGTCTTGTACAATTCATTTCAACTGAGCAACACAGCTCTGTGAATAACTGCGGAATCTGAAGTGGATCGTGTTCAGTTTGGTGACAGCTCATTCACCCAGTTCAGTGGTCAGCCACATTTTGATATTGAAGCTGGCAGAATGACACCAGAGCAATGGCCGGGGTGTAACGGCCGAGTAGACTTAAGATAAGCTCAGCGCAGCAGTTTAGAGTTCACCCTCAAAGACTGGATACACCCTTTACTATACCACAAAACCCAGTGAACATGCTTTACATGCATATAAGAGTTCCCAGCAACTTTTTCCAGAGCGCATGACCTCTATGATCCATGTATCAGTCACCTTCGGCCAAACTCATAGATCAGGGTTGCTCTGAAGCATGCGAAAGAATTTATTGGCCAAATGATTCCTACTTCCACTGCCTCGAGTTTAGCTGTGCTAGTTTCTGAGATCAGTGGAAGACAGTGGGGCTTTGGTGTTGGGATTAGAGCCCTGGCAGCAAGATATGGGCTAAATCTGTTAAAGAGCTAAATAGGGCTGATAGGCAGGCAGTCATCATAGATTGAACATACCTAATGTGCTCCCTCTACCTCTATTAGTGACCTACTGCGTCTGTGAAACAGTTAGTTCAGTTTCAGAAGTACTTTCCTTTTACTTTCATCTAGTCGTCTTCTTTTTCTTGAGTATTGTCTTGTCCTTTGATACAACTAAAATATTGCCCTGAAAAAAGAACAAGTCTTTAGTCCCTGCATGGATATGGCTGCCAAAGAAACACAAGATAGAAACTCTTTAAAGAAGAGGATCTCCTTGGAGGATGCAGAGATGCCTCGCCAGCAAGTGGGCATGACCACTGGCCGACTAATCGGACAACAATGTAAACAGATGTTAGCACCGTGCGTCCCATTCACACGTCCAAACAATTAAGATTTAAAAAAAAAAAAAAGGCTTCACTCTCATTAATCCTAATCTCAATCCTTTTCTCCTTATCCAGAGCAAAGCTTCATGTATTAGTGTTGTGGTAAGAAGGATATGGACTCTTATCCAGTGTTTGCCCAAGAAAAGCAGCTAAGACTCAGGCATGGTTACGATTAGCTAGTGCTAACAATAGAAGTAATGTTTCCTTGGTGCCTCCTCTTTTCTGCGCTGAAGTGGGTGTAAAAACCAGAGTAAACATAGTCTTAGACCAAGGACATAAGAGGAGTAGGAGATTGCAAGTCTGGGTGAATAGCCGAGATTTACCCAGACTACAGACCCCTGAGGATAAACCCCCTTTGGTCTCTTTTCATTTCTCAACTCCCACACCTCCCAGAGCTTTGCCTTCGCGCTAACGACTCAGCGGCCAGGTGTGGGGAGGCTGCAGGTGCCGTCACATTTAGGCACATTAAGCACTGACACGCACCAGTGCTAAGAGTAATCGGATTTACCTGGCTGTGTGCTGCATGGCGTGGCGCTCTGTGCAAGCGCAGCACAAAGTCTTACTGCCCACTCTCAATCACACACACGCACACACACCTAGGATGAGTTTAGGAGGTGACAAAGCCCTCATGGCGAGTCGTTGGTGGAGTAAGGCCTGTGTGTGTGTGCTCAATTGTGTTTGGAAGCAGAAAGCAGAACAGAAGCCAGCAGCCTTTTACACCTTGTGTTTCTGGAGTGGCGACAGATGCTACAGGCTTCTGATTCAAAGCAGCTGCAGGAAGTAGGGGGGAGAAAGGGTTTAAGGGGACCCCTTTCGTTCTGCTGACCCTCAGACCATCGAAGCCCACAGGGATCGAGCTCTGGTACTTGGTTCAATCAGACAGAATGGGAGCGCCATGGGACACCTTGTCCTCAGCACCTGGGGCCAGTAGGAGGTGTTTTACACAGCAATGCTCTCATCTCAGATCACAAGTCTTTCCGAGCACAGGAAAAGATCAGAGAAGCATCAATGAAAAACACTGGAGGCCATTCAGACTTTTCGATTTTAAGATGAATTTTAGTTATTTTCAGCCTTGTGGGTGTTATTTTTTAATTATAGGATTCAACAAGGCTTTTTGGTGCTTTTGACTTTAAGCTAAAACTGACAATTTATTACTTTGTAGTTTTCGAAACTGATATTTTGTATTTATTTAAATCACAAGTTTCCCCCCCCCCCACCATATACAGTATACGTACAGTAGGTAGTTTCCCAAGGTTCATTGCGACTTGTTAGGTTTCTGGTTTTACCAAGAGGATAATTTGAAGATACCAAGTTCACCACGATTTATCAATAAATTTACCGGTATTTGAGGCCATGCCTTTCTGATCTATAACCTAGAAGAGTTTTTTTTTTACAAGGTCTAAGGGTGACGTTTTTTAGGAAAACTGACAAAATTTACTACAACCCTCTGACAGCCCCTTTACAAATACAACGATTAAATCTTTTCAGCAAGATTCAAACAAAACTGAGCTTCAGTATTTGTCCACTTTTCTATCATTGCATTCCAACATTTAAATACTCATAAATGCATAATTAAAAACTATTAATAAGGTGTCTGCAATTATCACTGATTTCTATAAAGCCAACTAAATTTTTTAAATTAAAAAGCAGGCAGTTTGCTGCAAACTACAGTATCAGCTGATTACATCAAAGAGAGCTGCAAACAGTAGTTGTGGAGCAAATTAGAGGTAAGCCCTCCAGAAAATAGGGTTAAATTGATGCTTTGATGAAATTTTCCTGTAGACACAATGTTCCTGTCTTTATTTATTTTATTTTATGCTTTAGATTAGGCTGCTTAGATGCTACAAGTGTGCTTTTCTTTGAAACATGGTGGTTATAAAGTTTATTTTTGTTCTCTTTAGTTAACTTATTTCTGTCTAAGCAGTTTGTACAATGTTGTATAGCTTGTTTGGAGACAAAATGTTGGTTTTGAAAAGATCAAATTCAGACTCTGGCTCCAAAACAGCACTGCAACTACAACAATTCAAATGAGATACAGGTGGTCCCCGACTTACGACGGCCTCGACTTACGATGTTCCAGACTTACGAACACGCTTACGAACAGTACTGTTGTACAGTAAATACAGTACTGGTATGTGTTTTTAGATGAAAGTGTGTTAGCTAACCGTTTGTAAATAAAGTTCTGTGCATGTTTATGAACCAGTATGTACGCTTGTTCAGTTTCATGTTGATAAACGGGTGTGCGACGCAGCGTTAGCATACATTTTCCGACTTACGACCAAAAATCCGGACTAAAGCCCGAGATACACTGAAGCAGACTCCGTATACGCGCGTATACGGATGTATACGCGCGTATACGGAGCCGCTGCTACACTCGGCTTTCGTTCTCGCGTAGATTCTCGTGTTTTCGCTCCAAATTCTAACGTCATTTCCTCCGTACCGTCACTTCCGATCGTCACTTCCGCTAGTTTTTCGCTCCAAACGCTCGCGTTCTCCTTGTTGTAATATGAGCAGCTGAGCACGGAGTGCTTTTCCTGCAGCCCACAGCCCACCACAGCCCACCAGGGAATATATAAAACATCGCGCACCCAGGTAGGACCTGAATTCATTCATTTCATTCATCGAGTGAACGGAGGAAGAAGCGGTTACTTGACTTTAGGCAAAAAAACAAAAGAAAAGGCCCGATCAGCGATAAAAAAGAGGAATTTATTTCATTTGTGTAACATACAAAACAGTCCGGCGCCGGGGAAGTTTAGATCAGACACCGCGCATCGCGTATGCGAATCGCGTATGCGTAGTAAAAAAATACTTTTGCGCGTACTTGCCCTGAGGGGCTACGCGGGGCTACGCTGCGTACGGGGCGTACGTACGCTGCGTATTGGCGTATCGTGAGGACGCTCGAGTGTATCTCGCCCTTTACTGTCATGGTCTGTCTTCTGTTGTCTGGTGTTTCTGTGTTCTGTCTGTTTGTTTCTTTTAGCCTTCTCTTGAGTTTAATTTAGTTATTTGTCTCCTCTCAGTTGTCTGGTGTCTTTGTCTTGCCCTGCTAAGCTTTGTTTTTGTTTCTGTGTCTGTTTGTTTAGTCAGCTCTTTGTTCCCACTGTGAGGTTGGCTCCCTCTCCTGGACTTTCCTTGTGTTTTCCTTTCAACCAGCCCTGCTCCAGATTAGTTAATTCCTGTTTAGTTTAATTCCCTGTTCGGCCCCAGTTTAATTATTCATGTTACATGTTTTAGTTAGTTACCCTGCCCTGGTCTGTTATTTATTACTTCCCCAAGTGTTCACTCTGGTCCTTCCTGGTGTTGTGCTCCAATTAGTCTGATTATTTTCACCTTTGTCCCAAGCCCTGCCTGTGTGTATATAAGTTCCTCTGTGAGTTCTGTCTTTGTCGGTTCGTCATCGTTTTGGGTTCCTCCTAGTCCTGTTCCCTGAGTTATGTAAGTTTATGCTGCCATTGTCAGCCTTTTTTCTGTTTCAACAATTAAAGTATTTATTTTTGTACTTTGGCTCCTGAGTCCTGTCTGCAAATGGGTTCATTCCACGGTCCCTGAGCCGGGACCCTAACACTTACGAACGCCACGTGTAATGCATTCCGACTTACGAATTTTCGGGTTACGAACGGTGCGTAGGAACGGAACTCGTTCGTAAGTCGGGGACCACCTGTATTTATCTGGGTTTTGCATCCAATGAACAATTAAATGTATATTTTTTTAAGTGCATAAATCAAAGCAAATTCACATTGCAATAATACTACCCAAGAAATTCACCTGGATGGAGTTGATCGAAAGAAAATTGAAGTGTTAATGGAGATAAAACTAAAAAGAAGAAATCCATGTGCACTTATAGCTTCTTCATAAAGCATGAGTCCATACTCTGCTTCGTATGACTGCTGTCATCAAGCTTCTTCAGTCTCAGTGTACAAAGAAATCCTCTTAAAGCTCTTTGGGCCTTTTGACTTTTTATGCTGCTTTTGAACTCTCCATTTCATCTGTGACTTTTCCGCATGACCCCCAAGCCCCAGCGTGACCTCCACCCCTCCTCTTCTCCCCCCCCCCCTGTGGCTGCAGTAGTCTGGAACCACCAGAGCTCCTTCACACATACCCACACACATACATAAAATGAGAAGTGGCAGTGTTGCTGAGTTAGGTCAGGATGTAATCCACAGTAATGTTCTGCCCTCGAGGCTCCTGTCCACGGCACCATCACCTGTTTTAAGTAACCTTTCCCTTAAAGAGGCACCTTGGTGTTTCTCAGGCACCCAAGCACAGGGGAGTTAATGAAGTGGCTAAACAAATAAGAGTTACAGTGCACTGCTGGGGTCTAGTGGAGTTTTACTGCCAGTGCTTTAAATTCTCCTGTCCAACTCTGTCTGAGCCAATTCAACAGAAAAATAACCAAACTGAACAAGCCATCACGTCAAATCTTCATCTTAAGGCAAAGCCCTGGCTACAGCGACTGCCAAATTAACCTCCTAACCAGCCTCGTAAAACACCTTTCCTCTGCTCTTTCTTCCAACATGCACACACAACTTTATTTTTACCCAGCTACTGCTGTTTACCTCACCTTTGTTTTAAATGATCTCCACCTTCTCGATGGAGCCACAACTCTTCCTTCACCTCACTCTCCAGGGCTTCGTCTCTTTTGGTCTCCTTCTCTTTCTCTCACAGTCTCCTGAGTCCCACAGAAGCCGCTTACGCATTGGCCGGCCCTCCCCGGCTCTCCCAGCTTCTAACCCGGGTTCGGCGTCTTCGCACTTACCTTTTCCGCCCGGGATCCACCCTTGTTCTGGAACCATCTTCACCGTGGTTCTTATCGGGCCGAGCCCGACAGGGCTAGTTTCAGCTCTCATTTGATTCGTTGTTTGCAGCAGGGGCGGGACTCATTCAAACAACCTCAGCGCGAGGGTTGAATTTCATTCAAATTTAACTACAGAAACGAGAAACCCCTAAAACAATTGTTAGCTGAATTAGTGTTTCTGAGTTAAATTTTTGTTAATAACTGATCACAAATCAGCTTATGTTACAACGTAAATAACACGAAGCGCACACCCATTTCCGCCTTTCAGCGCGACCTGAATGTCATTAAACAGCATTAAACAATAACTAATATTGTCTAACTGTTGCGCGCAGCCAGGGTTTTAAAATATAACGAATAATCTCTAACTTTTACGTGCAGCTAAAATGTCAGGAGGAGTGATTGCTATATGGGCAAGTTGGACACCTGAAAATTCAGTCTGTTCGGATAGCTCAACGAGTTAATGCGTTATCGTTTTGACCGGGAGAAGTGGGTTCGCTTCCAGCCTGGGACAAAGTTATTTTACTTTTTTTTTCTTTTTATTCACATTTTCTTTTAAATAAAAAGGA